>VZRQ01001483.1:809008-823564 GCA_013397975.1 Machaerirhynchus nigripectus
CCCAGAGGGGCGCGCGCGCCTCGCCCCCCGGTGACGTGCCGCGGGCGGGGCCGCGGGCGGGGCGCGTGCCGGGCGGCCATTTTGTCGGGGGCGGGGGGGCGATTCGCCGGCAGATTGCTGCTGTTCCCGTCATCCACATCGTTCCTGTCCGAGCTGTGATTGGAAAAGTTTGAAGATTTCAGCTCATTTTACGTGTTGGATAACCCCGTTACCAATAACACCCGCCAGCAGTTCGCAAACCTCCACACAGGGGTTTCCATCCTGTGTCCACACACGCTCGCTGTAACTGCTGCGTATGCTCTTGCTGGACAATAATTTCATTTAATGAAACCTTGAGCTTTCATTAAATAGGATAATGTTGTTAATCCACTAGTTCCAGCTGCTTGTGCAAGCTGTTTGTGCCAGTGTCCTGTGTAACTGGAGGCCACGGGAACCCTGCTCTGCGATACTGGGATAGCTGAACCTGGGCAGTTTGTCAGTTTCTTTGTCAATATCCTGTTAAAGGGGAGGGGGGAAAAAAATCGAGGTCATGTATTTATTGTACAGCCGTGAGGTTGAGTGCTAGATTGTGCACAGATGCCTGAACACCAGCTGTTAGCCTGATTCCTGCATGCGTTTGTGCCCTCTGCAAATGAAATCTGAAGGATAAAGATGCAGATGCCATAATGCAAATTTAGTAAATGTTACATTCAAGTCAATAATTATTCACTAAAAAAGATGTAGAAGACATTTTTGGCTTGTTGCATGAGAATCCTGCAGGACCTTTCTCAGTACAGTGGAACTTTGGCAGAGTTCACCAAGGTACCAGCATGGCCTTTGTTCAGCAGATTGGTTTGCCTGGGATGGGCTGTGTCACGGCCTGTGCAGAAAGCAGGATAAATGGTACATGAGGTCAGTGCCCTCATCCCATGGCAACTTTAAATCCCATTGAGACTTATTTCTCTGATGGCTGTTCTGTGATGTGACACTGGTACAGTCCCATGGCTTGCCTGTACAGAACACAGCAAAGAGGAGGGTTGTGTGCCATGTCCTGTCCATATGGAGTGGCTGTAGTGTGGTCAGTAACTGCTTTCCAGAAAGCTCATGAGCCACAAATTTCAAGCTTCATCCTCAGAAATGCTGAAAGAAATAACTGAGGAAATTTATTAAGAAAATGCTGAGAAAGAATCAGAGAGAACAAGGGAAAAACCAAGAACAGCCATAAAGGATGATACCCACAGAAAGCCATGAAGAAATGAGACAGAAAAAGCAGTTGGATCTTTAGGTCTGATGTTTTTCAAATGTTCCCTGAAAAGATTATTCCTTACAAAACCCAGACAAGCAGTCTGTCTGTCTCATCTTTCTTGTCCGTTGTTTTTCCCAACATCCTTAGAATGTAGATTCCTATTTCAGCTTGTCTCCATTTCTCTGCTGCCCACCATCTTTGGAAGTTGTGCTTGATTAATGATGGATCACAAAAATCACAGAATTGATAATAAAAGGTTGAGAAGAACCTACCACCAGCATGTCTCAATAACTGAGGATATGTATTAACATGTCTGGGACGATATCCTTCTTGTATTAGAAGCTATGTACCCCAAATCACTTTCACAGGCCTTCTGCAAGTAACTTCAAGATAACACAGTGAAAATGCATTTTCTTGTGAGTCGTGCAAGTTGAAGAGCTGTCATGAAAAACCTGCAGCTGGCTTAGGTGCTGATGGGTCAAGACTAAACAACATCTGCAGCTTCAGAAGAAGAACAAGCAAGTTCACTGGAGCTTGTTTGCATCATGGCTGACATTGTCTGTAAGTACTGTCCCACTTTGACCAAAAAACCCCAAGACTTTTATGTCTTGTTTTGACTCAGGTTATTGCGGGCTGTTCTGGTGTTATTGCAGGCTGTTGTGGTTTTATTGCAGTGCCAGCTCATGAGCCGGGTGTTTTTAAGCTCAGCTACCGAGTATTCAGTATCTGTTGCTGGACCTGGTTGGTAGTCATAGTATTCAGGAACAAGCACAGTTTTTTCTCATCCAGTCTTGTCCATATCAAGTGATCTTTGGTTCTTCACATAAATATTGGGTTTGAATATGAATTGAGGATAAGTTATGCTTATTCTGAATTCTAAACCGTCACCCATCATCCCTGTATAGGCCATTCGTTTAGGAGTTGGACTCGGTTATTCTTGTGGGTCCCTTCCAACTCAGAATATTCTGTGATTTGGTGAACCAGCTGCTACTTTTCAATCTGTGGTTTGAAAGTGGCTCTAACCTCTAATTTCTGTGAGCTAGTGATAGAACCAAGTAGCCTGAATATCATTCCCACTTCCTCTGGTGATTAACTTCGTCGTCGTGAGCAGTTACTTAACCTCATTTCTACAACTAAAATTAAGGGCAGTAATTTTTCAGTACCTTACAAGAAAGTTGTGTACTGAGCACGAGGGAATTTCTGTGATATTCTGAAAATTCAAAACATCAACTAAGTCTCATTTTTATTATTAATATTGCACTTACAGTAAAGAAACCCATAATCCTTCAAGATGAAAAATGCCACAAATGTAAGATTTGTGCTTGAAAACTTAAATGAAAAGTTAAGGAATTTCTGTTTCTCTGAAGAAAACCCCAAACCTAGTTCTGTCTTGAAATGCTAAGATGTAGTTTATTGATATTCAAGCAGCAAACAGAATGCCATTACATTTGTGTTTCAGATATGAACTTTATTATTAATGTTTTGAGGGTAAGGGAAAAGGCTATCATATCTTCTCCAATCAAATTTTATATCCCAGCCAGAACCAAATGTTGAGCTGTGGTGGGAGCAAGTTGGTGAGGGGGAACTACCAAAAATATCTCTGTAAATATTCTAGCAGTGACCTTTCAAGCCAGTAACCAGGAAATACCTAAATCAAATTAAAAAATATTAATGTAGCTGTAAGACTGTTACTGAACTATATAGCAGTGAAGACAAATACTCATACCTGTGCCCTTTAGAAAAGATCACAGATCAGACCACATAGCCACAGTGTTCCATAGTCCACTCTGGGAAGATGTCTAGTGGAAAATTAAGGGACTAATCCTTGTTTATAAAATAATAACAATTTTTCTTTTACAAGGGTTATCGAGACTGAGGGTCAGATACCCCATGGGTCCATTTTAGACAGAGAACAATAAAGATTAAATCAGTACTTGAATTCAGAAACTTAAAATTCTGAAATGCAGGTTGAGGTGTGTGTGTGTAGGGAGACAACCTTATTTGCTTTTAATTAGAGCTGTACGAGAGTAGTTAATCTCTACATTCAGAATTTATCATTTTTAATGTAAACATTTTAAGAAAACTCTCCCAAGAGTGAATGTGTAATACTTATATTCTGCCTAGTTTCTCCTTAGGCTGAAAATACAGAATCATACATCTTGCTCTGATTATAAAGAGTACTTTTGAGTTCCCGTAGCCTTTTGCTAACTAGTTTGAAGGGTGTATTTTGTAACCATCTTGTTGCCTGGAGAATGTTGTCGCTGTGCTGGAAATCTAATAGCTATAGCCACAGGGCTCTGAAGACTGCTAATTAGAGCAATTTAGAATAACAAAAGTTCTGTTCCTGGGAGGACACAGGAGTGTTCCTTCCCCAAAGCAGCATGCCACAATTTCAGAGGCAATTTATTGTAATATAATGCATAAGTCATCTGGTATCCCAAGGATTTACAAATCTGGCTATTACAATTCTCTTAGCCCTCATGTTACTGGGGACACTCGTGTATGCCTTGTAGCATTCCTGGAGATACAAAAATGGAAAAACTGTGTCAATCGGGCATTGTCTATCTTTATTTAGTTACCAGTCACAACCAAGCTGTTCAAATTCACAGAGACAGTTTACTGTCATGCTGATGTGGCTTTCCACCTTGAGACAAAATTATTGAGCCTTGAGAGAAGAGTTGTCAGATCCATTGTGATTCTCTGAATGTGGTGTCATGGATTTTCTTAATATTTTTTTCATGAAAATCAATTGTTGCCTCTCAACTTACCAGAACAATTGGACAGAAGGGGAGATGAGCACTCTGGTCACATTCAGGTTTGACAAGAAGACAGCAGTTGTTGGTCTCTATTTCTGCACACAGGCTAACAATGGAAGTGCAGTTACTGGAATGGTACTTTGACATTCAGATCTACATTTTCCTCTATTTTTCTTTAAGATTTGATGAATTAGTTGCTGTGGGCTTGCTTCTGCTGCCCTTGTGTACAAGTGATTTGTATTAGTCAAAGTGAGTGCTGTACAGTGAAGGATTGGCAGGCTGGATGCTGGCAAATAGGCTGCCCAGTAGCACCTTAAAAGCCTGAGGTGGCTATTAATTGCTCAGGTGTGACTTTCTCCCTTGCTTATGACATATTTTTTGTGATGACTGACAGGATGTTGAATGGCAGGGTTGCTTGGGCCAGTGCATGGAGCTCTGTTTTGTCACAATATTTTAGGGTTCAGAATCCCAGTGCAGTCCCATAGATAGGCTGTTCTCCGAGCTCCCAGCTGGCTGACAAAGGAGGAATGCTCATTCTGCTGATGTTGTGCAATGGTTTTGAAAAGCTATAAATGAAAGAAGCAAAAACCAAAATTTTAAAAAGGTTATCTTCTGCTTTTATTCAACTCTAGAAAGCAGCAAGAGCATTTAATTGTATTTCTATGCCTAATTAATGAGTGGATGAACACTCCTGTGGGACCACTGCTGTGCTCCGTATAATCCTAATGGCTAGATGAGTGACCAGAATGGGGACAAAGAGTTTGTCTAAAAATAGCTGTAGTGGGAGGGAATAGAAAGCTTTCAAAAATTTGCCATATAAATAAAATCTGCCTAACACACTTTTGGTGCTTTGTGTGAATATCACAGTCTCTGGAGGTGGACTTGAACCTGTCCCTGAAATGAATGCTTCACACTTTGTCTGCTTTCCACAAGCATCTCTGAAGGTGCGACTTCAACCATGTTATAGGAGCTCATATCAGCATTAAAGCTAGGCCTATGACATTTAAGGCAAGTGTTTGCTTTAGTCACATTTTCCTCAAAATCATTTGGTTTCTGTTACTATGGTGTATCTCCAAGGTTTGGTTATAAAATTTGAATGTAAATCTTGTGCTAGGAAGGTACAGATAGAACTGAAGGAAAGCACTTGTTTTACATCCACAGTGTTTGCACCTTTCAGAAAGCAAAAACATGGCTGCTTTGGGTTTTCTAGAAGTTGTCACCCAAAGTACTTCCACTGCTGTTTTAAAGGTCACCTCAGATTCATGAATCACCTCAGGTTAAAGTGTTACTAATCATCAGAAACTGGATGATAATTATTGGTTCAGCATTGTGAATGCTCTTGTGCTGGATGTGTATAAAATAAAATACCAAGAAGAGAGTATGTACTTTAATGATGATAGGTGTTAAATAGGAATTCTTCTGCTATAGCTGAAACCACGTCGTCTTTCCTTCTGACTCCATTATCAGCTCCAAGGCTCTGCAGTGTTCTCTGATCGGATGAGCTGTTTCTCATCGCCTTTACAACCCTTAGCTGGTCCTTGGCTTTTGCCCTTATGTTGTTCTTTCTCCTTTCTCCTCTTTTAACTTCTGCTGTTCACTCTCCATTGCCACATCTGCTGTGTTTAGAGTGGAGGAACCTCTTTAAAGCGCTGCTTCCATCTCTGCTTACTCATTCCTGGGTTTTACTGAAGCTATTCTCCCTTAAGATCTCACTGTGATCAAGAACAACTTCACGTTTTTGATACTGACCACTACTTCAACAGCACTGTGTTCATCTCTAGAGATGGTGTGATCACTGCCTCCTGCTGTGCTCCGTGATACTGGTGTTGGGTGGTAATTATGCCTGTGCTATGGGAAAGCATCGAGGTGGTTGCCCCACCATGGCTTCTCTTTTAGTTCATCATAATTACCAAACAAAGCAGGCTCTTCCATTTCAAAGAAATAGCTTTTCTTCTGACTAGTGATGTGTGTATTTTGTTAGCCCACATTTCCTTGCTTGTTTAATTTGTATTTTAACACTTAAAAAACCCTAAATTTTTCTTGTGTCTTTTTTCATGTGTTTATTACTCTTTCATGATTCCCCAAGTTCTTTGTCTGGCAAAGTCTTAATGAATAAAATTACTGTCATGTAACAGCTATAAAAATCCACTCCCTCCTTGGAATGGGACATGCAAGTTTGAAGATGCTGAGGAAAGTAAGAATCATATAATCACAGAATACTTCAAGTAAAATAGGAGTACATAGGAAAAATTTTTGTAATATAATTTTACAGTTATGAACTGTTGAAGCACTGGTCTTCCTCATTCTGCATTATGCACACATACTGAATGGTGGATTTGTGCTATTTTTACAGGGTTGTTGGCTCTGTAGAACAGATCCACCCAGACTAACTTTATATAAGTTGAAAGCTGACAGTAGTCAGGACGTACCAAAGAATTCTGAATGAGCTAGAAAACCTGCTTAAGCGTCCCGGTACATTGTTGTGCTAATTAACTCTGAGCTGGTTGTGCTTTTGGAAAGCTGGAGTACCCAAGGCAGCTTCTATCTCAAGCAGCTCTACACTGCTCTACAGATAAATTAGTAACTGTCTACACATTGATCTGTCAGTTTTTCTGTTATTTGGGACAGAAGGAGCTGTTTGAGACTGTTGGTTGTTTTTCAGTAGCTATTATTAATACTTTGGTACAAACCCAAGTGAAAAAAATGTGGATAAACAAGAAGTTGAGGATTCAGAGATAACTCTGAGAGCTGTAAAGTAAATGCTGTACTTTTCTGCCAGAAGACAGCATGACAAACTCAGAGGATCTGTTCTCATGGTCCTCTGCATTGCAAATAACTGTGTTTCAGAGCCAAGCTCTCCATAAACTCCAGCTAAACTATGTAGATCGTGTTAGCAGTTGGCCAGCACAGCTACAAGCAAGGTCAACCAAGAGCATAGCACAGGAAACATTTATGCATTAATGGCAATTTCGTTGTTACAGCTCATGGTAAGGAATAATTTCCCAGATGGGGGCTGTTCCAAGGCAGAAAGCAAATTTACCCAGCTTTTTACTTTTCAGGTATTACCTGACTTTGTAAGGGCTCTGCAGATCATTAAGTGTGTGCAAAATGCTGATAAAGTCAAGTGATGACTTAAAGTCAGTCTCAGGTTCTCTGGCAGAGCCAGTGAATGGGAGAGACAGGATACATTTTTCTTGATCTGGTGACACAATATGATGGGTTGACCCTGTCCAGCAACAAAGCACCCACCAGCCCCTCTCTTATATCCTCCCACAGCAGGAATGGGGGAGAGAATTGAAAAGGCAAAAGCAAGAAAAGCTTGTGGGTCAAGAAAAAGACAGTTTAGCAATTGAAGAAAAAAATGTAAAAGGTGATCACCACTGCTCACCTACAGACTCATGCCCAGGCAGTGTCTGAGCCATGACTGCCTTGGAAAGACTCCTTCCCCAGTTTTATTGCTGAGTGTGGCATATGGCATGGATAACTTGGGTCAGCTGTCCCAGCCATGTCTCCTCTCAGCCTCCTGTCTGACCCCAGCCAGTTTTCTGGGGGATACAGGAAAAACCCAAAGTGACTTTGGCACACTGTAAGCACTGCTCAGCATGAGCTAAAAATCAGTGTGTTATTAACACTGTTTTAACCATGAATCTAAGACACAGCATCTTACAGGTTGCTGGGAGAAAAATTAACTCTATCCCAGCCAGAGCCAGTACATAAAATAATAGGTAGGCCTGATCTTGCAGTGAGATTAACACTCTGCTAACTCTAAATATGACCTGACTCTATTTGTATCTTCTCTTTTTATTTTCTTTAGTCCATGCTACTGACATGTATCCAGTTGTCATAGAGAAATACCAATACTTAAATTTTTGATACATTTTATGACAGCTATAAGCAAAATTTTCAGATGGAATAGCTGATATTGTGCATCAGATCTCTATGCACATAAATATTTTGGTTTTCAGACATGTCCTTCACTTGTATTTCCATAAAATTTATAATAGGCTTCATTTTACAGTGGTTATGTATTCATTAGTTTTTGTTTGTTTTTCATTGTATATTTAGGAGAAATTCTAGTTAAGTAAATCTGTAACCTAGATAAATATAAACCTCTGGTTTAGAGAAACTTCTTCCTGTAGAATTGCCTCTGTTTTCTTCTAGAAAAGCCCATGCTTCCCTGTGGTGAAATATTGCTTTGTTTAGGGACTTTGTGGAATGTAATTTATAGCAATCCTCCATTTGACCTGTACGCACTCCTACTTTACTTGAACTCATGTTTTTATGTGAAACTTGTTACATTTATTTCTGGAATGGAAGACTACTTGGAGCAGAGAAGCTGAGATGACATATAATGTGAGATGGAGGTGATACTAGGCTGTAAACAGTAATACTTTTCAAAACCAAGCAGTGTTTTGGCATAGAAATGGTAAAAGGATAAGTGAGCGTCAGGCTTCATTTTGTTTGTCCAGTGAGACCACTGTGGAACTTCTGTTATCTGTCATTTGGGCTGACTGAGTTTATGTCTTTTCTAGCATGTCAGTAACAAAGTCAGTGATCCAGCTGCTAAACCTGTGCAGTCCTGTTGTAGACAACTCACATACCCCACCTGGCCTCCAACAGCTGTTCCAGAAAACTCCTGTTCTATTTTCACCAGTCCCATACTGATATCTTTACATACCTGTTTTTATGCACCCAAATCACTTTTCAAACATCAGTTCTAGCAAATAAATCTACACAAATCCTGTAAGCCACAATTTCTCCATGTACTATATCAGCCATATCATAGGAGCTGCTGTTCAGACTCCTCTGTGCATGTCAGAAGAAGGGCCTCTCAAAGATACTTAAGACCCAGCAAGTTGCTCTCTGTCTTGCAGTCAGCATGCAGCTTTGCTTCATTTGGGTTTGTCTGCCTGTGCATCCCCTGTGTTTGTGTGTCTGCTTGGCTTTTGGCAAAATTAGTTATGCCCTTTCCAGTCTGCCTTTCAGAATCATCCTGAGGCCTTTGTTTGGCTCAGTCTTCTGGTCTTCAGTCTGTTTGTCCTGGCTCTGCTCTCATCTGCTTCACAGCATTTCTTGTGACTCTGACTCTTGTCAGTTGTTTACCCAGCTGTTTCAGGAGGTGTTTTGAGTTTTGCCTCTTCCATTTTGTACTCTGTCTTGGGAGTTGGCCAGGAATGTGAGGGTAACCATAACGTGGATTGGAGTCGTCTGAGTGCATCCTTATGTCTCATGTTGAAATCCTAAATATTTACCAGCATGTTCTGCTTGCTTTGAACCCTAAGACAACATCAGTACACAGACTTTTAAACCAAACTGTTTGCCTAAGAAGGCTTGGGATGCTCCTTAAGAGCCTCCTTCTGTAGCTGGATAACCTGTTCCTTCTAAGTGAATAGAAAGGGAGATCAGTTGTTTGGTGCTTGGACCATATTGAAAATAAAACCCATTGCATTTCACAATAAATGCTGCCCCAAATGCCACAGAGAAGTGGCAGCCAGCATACAGCAGATTGGAAAGATCTGTTATTTTTCTAAAGTTCTGAAATGAAAAGAACATGCCTGTGCATATATTTAAGCAATATATATTTTTTATACTGTACTTTGTGTTCTGTATATGGCCCTGAAAATCAATAAAACCAAATTGTACCTAATGTATTCTGTATTTTGCAAGGAGACCAAGCCTTTCCCCCTGATTTATTAGTATTTGGGAAAAAGTCATTCCACATAAAAATATTCTATTAAAAATAGTAATTCATGATGTTTTAATATCTTTTTCCCATAGTTAAAGAAGAGTAGGAAGTATAGGAGTATTTTTTTTATTGCTCTGAAAATATTTCTATTTTTTTGACAGTAACTGGCATCAGGAACAACAACAAAAATAATAAACCATACTGAATATTTGTCCCCTGATGTTTTATGTCTACTCAGAAAAGATAGGGTACAGACAATTGTTCAGCTGCAGTAAAGTTCTCATTTTTATTGTGCAGAGCAAAATTTATCCTTGCTGTAATTTTTCTGAAATCAGCAGTTATTTCTGCTAGGCATGAGAGTGACCTGCTCTGACTGTATTGCTGTTCTAGGAGGGGCTACACTTGAGCAGAGTTTCTTCCCTTCAGTTGAATACACAGGTACAGGTAAACTGTGTTTACCCCTACAACTGCTTGTATGATTATAGCCAGCACAGACAGGAGAGCACACGGACTTGAATCTGTGTCTTTCAGATGCAGGAGATGAGCTTCTGTTGTTTCAGGGGAAGGATGCTGCTCCTTAACACATACTTCATCTGAAAAGCTTTACCACAGACCTGATAAGGCAGAAGCCTTCTTCAGAAACAAATTTGTTTTAGTACTTACGAGATGTCCAGGCTTGACATTTTCTAGAGAGTTTCCTGGAATCAAGGCGGGGAAAGGTTTGGTTTTTAAAATAAGCTTCTAGTGTTGTATCAGAATATTTTGTGGTTATTTAAAAAAACCCAAACCAACAGGTTTGGACAAAAACATAGGCCAATGGGAATTTTCCCAAAGCTTCTATTTTAATAAAATAAACGTGTCAGAAAGGAATCGTGGAATATAAAGTTTAGACAGAAGTAGGATCAAACTGAGATTTTTACATCCAAATTCTATTTTGATATTATTAATTTTCTCTCTGTTAAACTGTACAGACCTAAATTGGGGAAGTTCTTCGCAACCTGAAGATTCATATTTCACTCCCAATCCTTCATGTTCCCGTCTCCCTTGCACTGATATGAAAATCTGGATTTTTAATAGAGCTGATTAATTTTTTTTACCTTCCTTGGAAGTATCATGTTTCTAGAAATGTATATGGTTCATTTCTGTGCTTATTTTTATTTTTTTAATGGGTTCTCTCACTCTCATCAGTAGTATTTGTATGATACAGGTTGCCACGGTAAACAACTAATTTTTTATTAACATTGTAAATACTAATTTAAAACATGAGTAGCTGGTAACTGAGATGTTAACACTGCTTTGGAGATTTTCCTGCTCCTGAGGTGACAGAAATTATACATGGAGTTAAAAATGTGAAAAGCAACATGTCTTGGGAAGGAGGTTCTTTAGTGATAGTACAGCAGCCTAAGGGCACAGAAATGTAGGATATTTGGACTGTGAAGCAAAGACAACAGAAGATCAGACATAAGCTGCTGGATGTTATTACTAGAGATTACATGGAACCAAGGTTCAAGTTTTAAATTCCTTCCTTACATTTCTGGACCTTTTGCTGTCTGAGCTGAATCCAGTCTACAAAAAAGAGAAGAGAGTACTGGTGAGGCACTTAACAAGGCTGGTGAGGGGCTTGGAACACAAGCCCTGTGAGGAACGATGGAGGGAGCTGAGGTTGTTCAGCCTGGAGAAAAGGAGACTCAGCGGTGACCTTATCACCCTCCTCAACTTCCTGAAAGGTGGCTGTAGTCAGGTGGGGGCTGGTCTCTTTCTCCAGGCAGCAACTGACAGAACGAGAGGACAGTCTTAAGCTGTGCCAAGGGAAATGTAGGTTGGATATTAGGAAAAAGTTTTTCATGGAAAGAGTGGTGAAGTACTGGAATTGTCTGCCCAGGGAAGTGGTGGAATCACCATCCCTGGATGTGTTTAAAAAAAGATTGGATGTGCCACTCGGTGCCATGGTTTGGTTGAGGTGTTAGGGCATGGGTAGGACTCGATGATCTTAGAGATCTCTTCCAACCTGGTGATTCTGTGATTCTGTGAATGTGAAGATATGTGATCAGCTTCAAGGCAGGGATGGGCACAGGGCTGGCCCTCTGCAGTTTAATTTACGACGTTGCATATAACTTGCTACTCTAATCATGTAATTTTAGGCACATTTTTGAACACTCCTAGCTACCCAAATTTCACTGAGCTCAATGGGAGCTATCTGTTAGGATGTTCTTGAAAATTCACTTTTCTAGGCATAGCATATCTCTTAAAACTCATGTCCTTCATCCATTGAGAAATGAGTCCAGTGCTGCTTTCTTTCTTGGAAGATAAGAAAATTGAAGTATTTTTGGATAGGAGGTAGTTTTGTCCAGTGCCTTTTTTTGCATAACCTGTGGTTCCTGATGAGTTTCTATTCATCCATGAAGTTCCTGGTGACAGTGTGTTAATTTTTCAGTATACATTTGCTTTTGGAGCAGAAAGTTACAAGGTGGTTGTTGTATTGCCTTGGGACTTTGACTTGTATTTGATGCTGTCACTGAAGAGTGATTTTAGAAGAAGCTACATGGTAAGAGGTACTATCTTTCAGCTGATATGTTAAATTGAGGTTGCTTCTGTCAATGGCCCTCTTAAAAATCACCTCTGTGTCTTGTCAGACATTCCATTTCCCTGTGAAATTAATTCTAAAACTCAAGGACTGTGTCTGAGATATTACAAAGCCCATAATAGTGGCTCTGTTTGCCCCATCGTCTTTGGCACTACTGGTATTTCACTTACTATTTTTGTCAGGACTTATATTAGAAAACTCAATTTTACTCCGTTCTGTATCACAAAGCAGCATATGTCACCCTAACTCCACTGAGCAGAGTAAGATTACTACATGAAATCTTATATCATCCTGTGATATATATGTACACACAAGATTACTCAGAAAATAACTTGTCGCTATTGTAGACACTTCATGGTTGCTGAAAAAAACACTCCATACTGAAGGTCACATGTATATATACACTGATTTAACAGCTCTATTCACCCTTTGCTAGAACAGTGCTGCTAGCAGAATGACAAGAGACCAGTAGAGCTTCATACTTCCAAGGAAAACTTTCTGATCCCCTCTTTTTAAAGGACTGAAGTTCATTTTATTAGAAGGAAATAGAACTTACTCACTACCTTGTTTTGTGAAAGTAAAAGCACTTTCAACTCCATTTCACCTTGGACTCTATTATAAGGACTCCAAAGGTGTGACAGATTTTGTTGTACAGAACACCTTATTGATTTCAGCATTAGATTTGACTTTCAGAGTGTTAATTAATTGATTTGAATCATGCTGGGGATTTTTTTTTTTATTACTTATAAACAGTTCGGGTAGTTCAATGTCTCTTTCAGCTGAGATGATATAAAGCATAGATTGTTTCAGATTCTTTGTAGACTGAATCTTATAACCCATTCACAAGAACAGGACTTTGGAAAGCTGGTTTTGTTGCATCTCTCTCCTCCATACTCGGTTCACTGTCCTGTATGCTTCTCTCCTTGATGCACTGCAGTAGTGATTTCACAGGCAAGAAGGCTTCCCTTCTGCTGGTCTCAGGAAAAGCCACTTAGATCTTGCCATATTGTAACCTATTGAAATGCAGTGTTTACTCTTAGTGCCCTGTGCTTTTGAGGTGGTTCCCAAAAGTCCAGGTTCTTCTCTTGGTGTTCTCTTGGTGTTCTGACTTAACTATGTGCCTAGAACTAAAGTTCATTTTGCCTATGTGATGCTGGTTGTCTTAAAACATATCACAAAACCACTGAGTTTCTTTTATTTCTGTGGAATGTATTGGATAAGAAGCAAAAATATTCTACATTCTTATTTTGTCCACAAAAATTATGTCCTGAGTGATTTATTTGACTTCTAACAGACCCACACTCAGTTTTTCACAAGGTTCTGATCTGGCTTTGTGTTAATTGATTTTGTTAATGGTTCCAGTGATATCTTACAACAGAAGAATGTTAGATGCGACCCAGTAGTTGTGTTCTTGTAGTCCGTGAAAGACACCTAAAATCTAAGCTCTAAAATCATTAGTTATAGATACAGGCAAAGGTCGAGGTCACTCTGTCAAGTTCTTCTCCCTGTCCTATTTCTTAAATAAAGAAATTATAAAGCAGCATTAACATTTATGAAGTCTAGTGACAATACTTATTTTTATATAAAATTAGATAGTACTTGTTCCCTTTTGGAAATGCAATGGAAAAATTTCAGTGAGCAAAGTTTCCAACTTGTTTAATAAAAATGGAGGTCTCTTTCCATATTACGTAACAACAACAACAACAACAACAAATCCAGCAACATCACTGTGCTCACTGTCATTATCTCTGTGTGGAATTACTTCTTGATTGTTAAATGGCAGCAGAGTCTCTCAGCACTTTCACAGTAAGCAAGCTGGAACCTAAATTAGTATTCTATCTCTTTCATATAAATTTTAGCAATTATATAAAATAAATAGATACCTTTTGATATTTATTCAATCCTGAATGTTGAATTAAAATGCAGAACTTCCTAGTTATGTCAAATGCTGTCATGAATTCAACTTGAAAGCAATTCAGCTTTCAAGAAGTGTATGGCTTAGTCAGCTTATTTTTCTTTCACTTAACTTGAGTTCTAATGTGAAATTGCTTTAAAAGCTTTGTTGCTGTTTTAAATGTTTTGTGGGCTTTCCTTCTCCACAGAAATGTTAGTTGTCATATTTAATTTAGGAATCTTTCCTTAATGAAATTTGTATTTATAAAAGTTGGCAACCTTATAGGCAAAATGCTGTGTTTATTCTCAGGTCAGATAGAGCATGGACAAGAATGCTATGGCTAGCTGGGCTTGGTAATTTGGTCAAGCTGCGGTTTTATATAAATATAAAAATATAAAAAAAATATATTTT
>VZRQ01001483.1:823648-856768 GCA_013397975.1 Machaerirhynchus nigripectus
ATATATTTTTATAAATATAAAAAAGGCTTTGAGCTATTAGGGAGTGTGCAAAAGAGGGCCATGAGGATGGTGAAGGGCCCTGAGGGGAAGCCATATGAGGAGCGGCTGAAGTCACTTGGTCTGTTCAGCCTGGAGGAGACTGAGGGGAGAGCTCATTGCAGTTACAGCTTCCTTGTGGGGGGAAGCAGAGGGACAGGTACTGATCTCTGCTCTGTGGTGACAGTGACAGGACTCGAGGAAATGGCATGAAGCTGGGGCAGGGGAGGTTTAGGATTGGATAGCAGGAAAACATTTTTCACTCAGAGGGTGGTTTGGCACTGGAACAGGCTCCCCAGGGCAGTGGTCAGAGCTGCAAGCCTGACAGAGTTCAAGAAGCATTTGGACAATGCTCTCAGGGATGCAGTGTGATTCTTGGGGATACCCTGTCTAGGGCTAGGAGTTGGACTTGATGATCCCTGTGGGTCCCTTCCAACTTAGCATATTCTATGAATCTATGAAATAAGTCATCCCTACAGCCCCTGGTAATGGCAGCACTGTGTCCAATGCTCTGCATTGTGCAGATGCTCTCAAACCCCATCTCCTGGAAAAGTCAGTGGAGACAGCCAGCTTTGCATTGAAGGAAAAACATTTGCTTGTTTCTTCTACTAGCAAAGGTTTGGGGGCAGCAGCCTGTGGCAAGGGATAGGAGCAAACCTCTAAATGATTGAAAACTGAGACATTCTTCCTGCAATCATGAATGTGAACCATTACCTGAACTGCCACTTCACTTGTTCAGTGATACTTCAGGTCTTATTTTGAAATAGAAGAACAACTTCCAGCATTACAGATGTCCTCATTTTGTTCTGCAGCTTTGCAGCATGGCTTGTGCAGGTTGCCTACACCAGTGTAATGGGAATGAAAAACACTTTTGCTCTAAGTTAATAGCACTGAACACTTCTGCCTTATTTTAAATAGCTGAAAATTATGCAGAGCTATGATCCGTAGGGCTTTGGGATCTTTCCACAGTAGGGAAAGGGACTTGTGCTAACTATATGATAACTAACATGTAAAAATTGTAATGGTATATGTTGTGTACACTGCCTGCTTTTCTATAACAGATGTAATTTTGTTTGTTTTTAAGGCAGTATTTTGAAATGTTAGTTTCTGCATAAGAACCGCTCTACCTGCTTTTTAAAAATTTTAGCGTAAAGTTTTCTACCAAAACCTGCAATTTTGGTTTGAGCTAAAAGGACACAGTTGAACTGCTGTTTGAATTTGTGCTGAGTCTGTGTAGATGCTGATGAGGTGTGGGTAGACTTGCTATCCAGAAGGTGGGTAAAGGGACAGACACACTCTTCAGCTAGAGGTTGGCATGGCTCATGCAGAGCATCAGATTGCTATGTATGCAGTGTGGTGCAAAATCAGCCACGGTAGCCCCAGCAAAGACAGGCATGGTTTAAGGTAAGCTTTGACCTTGTCCTGAGGAAATGCAGACTCACATATTCTCTCTTCTTGGCTCTAATGCAAAGGGAGTAATTTCCAGCCAAGCAATGGCAACATGCAGCTCTAGGGCAGTGACACTGCCGAAGGCAGTGGTAGGGCAGTAACTGCTCCTGACAGATGCTAAAAATCTAGTTTTCATTTGTTATTTTTGTACCATAAAAATATACATGTAAGCTCTCATAAACTCAAAGAAGCAGATGTAAACTACATAGGTGTTAACCTGATTAGATGTAGCATGAGAATGCCATAATATTCACGCACAATACTTCAAAATAGCATTCATTAATCCCATCCAAGTTACAAAGAGATTTGTGGGGAAGAAAGGGTACTATGTTACAAAGATTACTAAACCCCACTGCCTAAATCAAATTGGGCATTGGAAAATAAATGTCATGGAAAGTTGATAATGTTTGGCTCCTGGGTGACCCATGTTATTTTAAATGTCACACTCTGTACTAAATTGTGACTCATTTTGTGCATGTTACTGATTTTTATTTTAAATTACCTAGATTAGACTAATGAGAATTAGCCTGTGAAACGAACAGTCACTCCCTGGACATCCATTTCCAGTTTTTTAATTCTTTAATATTGATACCCCTGCAAAGGGCCTAAGAGAAAAAGTGGTTCATAAACTAAAGTTGTCTGAAATGCCTAGTAAAGATCTGTATCAAAGAAACCAAAGGTGTCAAATGTTGTGTCAATTCTGAGACAGAAGTGTTATGTAGAGAGACAGACACACTCACAGCTCTTAAGTGTAGTTTGGGTCTGAATGAGGGTTTTGTATGTACTTCAGATTTTCCAGAAAATATTTCATTGAAGTCATGTTAGTGCTAAAATAAACATATTTAATTTATTGAGGTGAAAAATATAGCATTTTTCAGCTATTTCTGTCTCTAAACTGGGCTTAAGTCCAGTTTGTCCTCCAAGTAATACAGATGGTTTTGACTGTCAAATAGTTGTTACCTTTAAATTCCAGATTGTTTTCTGGAGGAAAGTTGTTTTTTCTGGTGCTGTCAGAACAACTTCAGATTGAATATGTGCTGGTCTCCATTCTTCCTTCATATTAGTCATGTACTCAGTGCAATCAATGGCTTAGTCTAACACACACTGAAAGCAGTAGGAGGTATTCTGTTGTTTAATAGGAGCTGGACTTCTGAAAGAAAAAAAGATGGTTAGAGAACCGCAGCATAGGACAATTAAGGCAGTGCAAGGAAAAGTTGAGAGCACTGTGCTTGTTTAAACTGGACAAATTAAAGCTAAGGGAGGATGTAACTGCAGTCTTCCACTACCTCTAGGAGAGATAGAGAGAGAATGGAATTAGAAATGCATAGAAAGAAGGCCAGATGTAATGGATACAAGTTTCTGCATAGGAATTCAAAGGCATTAGTAAAATTTCCTGGATATGAAGTAGTTTTATTTCACACGGAGAGGAGGGTGTTTAGGTACTGGAATAGATTGCCTGGAGAGGTTGTGGAGTCTCCATCCTTGCAGATATTGTAATTTGTTAAGTCCTTGGACAACCCAGTTTCACTTTGGAATTCACTATGTTTTGAGGAAGAGGTTGATCTTAAGAGGTCTTTTTCAAACTGACTATTCCATAACTATCCCATTCTATAATAAGTCTTTACCTCTGGACATGACATCCTTCTGAAATGCAGGAGAGATGTAAAATGGAGATGGGAAAGAAGTGTGAGGTTTGGAAATTATTCTGTGCACTTTCACTGAAGTTTTAGATCTTAGGTTAGCCCTTGAATCAAAATCCTCCTGATTTCCCTGGGTGTATCAATCCTAAGAAGTGTCACAGAGCTCAGGTAGTGCCTGAATAACGGCATGGTCCAGCGTGCAACTCTGAGCTGGCCTCTGGACTTGATCATACTGCTGCCTTGATAATGTGTAAGTCACTGGTTTGTTTTCATCTCCCATTCTTCCCCTATTTAGACTTTTGGCTCAGGAAGTGAATTTTAACTAGCTGTTTAGCATACAGCACACTAGGGCGTCGTATTGGGTAAGCTTCTAAGTAACACTGCATCTGAAAATGAACAATACTGTAAAAATGCAAAATGTTATAGCTGGAATTTCTATCAGACTGCGCTGGTTGTTTAACACTAAGAGAAAATGAAAGTCCTCAGTGTTGTACTGCTCCCAGAGCTGTTGCGGCGGGTGTTCTGGTGGGTGCTGCAGCCTTCCGAAAGCATCTCCTCAGAAAGCTGCTCGGCAGGACCAACACACTCACACACACACACACCGGGATAGCTTCTTCGACAAGTTAATGGCAAAGGTCTTCGTATAGAGTTCCACGGGAGAGTGGAATTTATTACAGCCACACGGGTGAACTTTTCCACTGACAAAAGACACAGAACAATGCAGGGGGAGGGAGGTGTCTATGATTATATACAGGGGCGGGGAAAGCATCAGGGACCAATAATCTGAGGGCACAGGGGCGGTATGCAGGCGGGACTGGGGTACAGGAGCCAATGGGGAAACTCTGAGGGAGTGGCAACAAGGGCCAGTGGGAGAGCGGGGAAGGGAGAATTTTTTGGATCAGGGACATATAGGGTAGAAGGGGGCAGAAGGCCAACTGGCCAACCGGGGAGGCAGAACTGGGGTACATTAACATAATGAAATAAAGGATCCTTGGAGAGGCCTTTTCTGCCTCCCTAACTGTGGAGGATCTCTTAGGGTTTTACCCTCCACGGGACCCTGCTGGTTCCTCTGTAAACAGGCCCCCTGGCCTCCACACAGAGAGAGACTTAAAAGTTAACTTGTATTATAAATGGAAGTGTTAGCAGTGGCGACTGGAAACTGGGATTAAATTAGAGTAATGTGAAGGAGAGAGGCTGAAGAGCCCTGTTACAGTTAATGGGGAAAGACAGGAGAAGAATTTGTATTTGCTCGTAAGACTCCACTTGTATCTTGGCTCCCTTCCCTTCCCTCCTCCCAAAATAAAAATAAAACCACAGGGCTTTATTTGAGACTGAAATCCTTATGTTGGTGGAAGACTTTCTGTGGCTTCTGCAGTGTTAATTCCTGGAGGGTACTGTGAACCCTTGACTTCCAATTAATGTTGATGTAAAGTGCTCACAGGATTTATGAGCCGTAGTTGAGGAAGATAACTTATGTGGACTGCTGCCATAGTCTGTTGAGATTCTTTTGTAGCCAACTTCACTGCCACTAGAATTGTTTTCGGCAAAGTATTGCAGCTTCCTTTGTTTTCTTTTCCAGAACAAGGAAGTGGCTGATCATGCCATGGTCCTGCAGCTTCTTACAAAGGCAGCTGGAACAACTGTTGAAACGAAGAGTTCAGAAACCAGTGAATAGTTCTAGTTGTGTTGCCACCCATGAGGCTGTAGCAGAGCAACCATAATGCCCACTCCGTGGGCAGGGGCAGATTAACTCACTCGTGGCAGAGCACTGTTACTACTTTCTCCTGGTCAGTGCAACTGTGGGTGCCACTGGGATAAAGCACCATGATGAAGCACCACGATGAGGTGCTTCAGCAGTGTTAAATGCCTGAAGAGCCTCTCCTTGGTCCTACGCACAACATCTGCCAAGGCAGTTTCTGACCATTGGATAAGGGAAGTGTGAACTGTGTTTGCTGATCTCCTTACCTTTCCCAAACTGAAAGCTTATGCCTGACACAGCTCAGGATGGGCTGAAGCTTTTAAAAATATTAATTCCCAGCACTTATTTTTCAGAATTCACCTTTCTCATTAAAACAAAAACAACAACAAGGATTCTTACCCAATGAGAGTATAAAACTATGATTTAAATTACTCTGGAAATGATAATTCTAAAATAAATACTATTTTCAGGTTTATCTTGACTTATCCTTTGCTCTGTCTTGCTGTTAGAACTCCTACGAACATACAACAGGTATGTTGAAACTCAGAAAGCTTTAAATTTTATTTTGTTACTGCCCCCTCTTGTCTCATTATTCTTTGTGAAGTTCCCAGATGTGATCTGTAAGTGATTTGTAATTATATGCAACTAGAAAGGTAATGCTGGTCTTGCAGAAAATCACGGGACTTGATGCCAGGAGATGTGGGTTTTTTAAGCTTCATTATCTTTGTGGCCTCCAGCAAGTCATTGGATTTTGGTGTCTCACTGTACCTGTCTGCATAAGTGGGCCCTGTCAAGTGCAACAGAAATTCAGTATTTATGGTGAACTTTTAATGGACTGTTGTGTGAAAGTTAATAACATGATTTTGTAAGTTTCAGCCCAAAATTTAGAGCTCACCCAGGTAGCACATGTCTGGTGCAAACATTGCTGTTCTCCGCTGTGTTGTTTGGACACTGGATTAGAGTGTGTGTGAGGGAGGAAAGCCAGCAACAATGCCTGAAGTCTTGGACGGGACATGGCCCAATGCAGCTTCTGGCTTTATGTGCAGCTACATTGCTGTCTGTAGTAACACTGTTGGTGTGATGGTCAGTATCATAGTGGAGCTTCAGAAGAGGAACTTAAATCCTTCTGAAATTATTAGGCTATGATTTGAATATCTTAACTAAATGTGTAGTTGAGAAAAGGTCTCTTCCAATAGCAAATTTTCTGACAGAAAATTCTTGACCTGTGGTAATCCTGCGAAAACTGATCTATGGTGTAATCCTGCACACAAAGTAGAGTAATAGGTGGCCAGCAGTAACCTGATGTCTGTATCAAAGATAATAGTCCTACTGGATTAAGGCTTTTTTTGGTTGGTTTATTTTGTTGTAGTTTATGATAACTGTTGTGCTTGGTGACACCTGGAAAATAGCTAAGTAAAGAAAGACCATTCTAAAGCATAATCTGTTGTCTTGAATTTTTTTTGAAACACGTTTGTGATAATGTACTTTAATGTTTTGTTTGCTGAAAAAGAAGTATCTATGCAATAATTCTGTAAAAATCAGTTGGACTTCTGTTACTAGTATATTTTTATGTGATAAAGAGAGGGAGACAAAGTGATAAAAGAGCCAGAAAAATCAGTTGAACTATACTGACCTCAAACTGTGTTCTGGAGTCACGAGTCTGTTTAACTGCAGTATGAAGGATTCTGATTCCTGAGTACATTTTCTCTGGTCTGATGATTTTTAAATAAGTCTTTAAAGTTTCTGTATTTTTAAGGATTTTGTAGTTTTCTTTAAATTAATGTCGGGCTAATGGACTAACTTGTAGCATAGAGAAGGCTGAGTAAAATTTTTTCCTTAGGCTCATGATTCTGGTACTTTTGCATGCCTGTCCTTCTAGCTGATCGAAATTTGCATTGATAGAAATTTGATTTGAGAACAGATATTAGCCTTAGTGTCCTTGACATACTCACACTCTACAAGGATAACACCTTACTTCTGGATTTTGCAAGTGGTCGAATTAATGTCAGTGGAACTTGGCACAAGAATCAAGAATTTTTATGAGTTTGGGGACTTTTAAATTGATTCCAAATTAGACAGACCTGAGTACTCTTCTAAGCTTTGACATCGAAAATCGTAGCTGTGTGCTGCTAACCAGCTGCTGTGTTCCACTCCATGTGTTTGTGATTCCTCTGTCTCCCTTTAATTGTTTGATTAACTGGGAGGTATTATTGGTGTCCATCAAGGGCTCTGAAATCCACATATGGATGGTGGTGTAAAAGTGAAAAGCCATTCTTTGTTGATGCCAGAAAAAACAGGCATTGCTTTGAATGTGGCCCATGGAGTTATCCTCAGTCACTCCCTTATCATTACTTGGCTTTATGAAAAAGTAAATAAAACAATGGGGTATGACTGTGCTCATTAAATACATATTTTATTATTAAGCATCCTATAAAGAACATACTGTAATATCAATTTTTGGCTTCAGCAGTTTGGGAAAAGGGAGCATCAAAGTGCATGAAAGCCAATATGCACCAATGGTATAGTCATTGATTTTCATAGGATTATGGGAGTCAAAAATGGAAATTGATATTGCAGTGATGACCTGGGTAATTGACCATTTAAGTGATTCAGGAGTAGCCCTGTAGGTAAGGGAAGAGATGCCCTTCTTTGGTGCCTGTTCCATATTAATGAGTTTCGTACTTAGTCTTTTATGCTTGTTCCATTCAGAGTAGAGCTCTAAGTACCTTATCTTGACTTCAGAGTACTTGGCATCTTGCAGGATCAGGAACCGTGCTTGCTGAAGCTTGCTGCATTTAATTTAATTATATCATTTTATTCACTGTTAGTCACTCCATCTGTCCCAAAGGGAACATAGAGAAAGGAAAAGAGAAAGGAAAGAGTGCCAGTAAACTATAATAGCAGAGAGAAGGAGCTAATTTTAACTGCTTTGAAACATGTTTTTTGTAAGCAGTGTTGTCCTCCCAAGTGGCAAAGTGCTTAATATAGAGGAGAACTGCAATAAACTTTGGTTTTCTTCCAACAGCATAACATAGTGTATTGATAACACCTACTTATAAGTGCTGTCTAAAATGGTTTTTTTAGCCTAGGGAAATTGTCAAGTGGATAGGATGCAAAAACCCACAGAAATCCATCTTGTGATCATAAATTATAGTCAGGATCATACAGAGGGTTAATAAAAGACTTCATAGATAGCTGGGTAAAAGGAAAATCAGCAGTTACAGTCCAATGGGTTGTTTATCATCATCGCCTTTAACTAGAGATTAAATTTTCTAATGATATTGTCAGCCCTAATATGTAAATCTTTATATATAGAAATCTGTACCATCTTTATAACATTGTGCTCATTTATCCTTTAAAAAATATTTGTAAGTAGAACCTTATTTTAAGTGCAGCCCATATTTTTTGTCTTTGGTTTCCTGCTTGTTGTGTAGGTCAATATTGTCTTATTACTTCTGTGTATTCCCTCATCTACCCATATGTAAGAAAAGAGGATTTTTTTTTTAGATTAGGATCCCCTTGCTACTGTGGAACTGTGCAAATGTGTTTAAATACACACATGAATATTATGAATGACTCCTAAAAGATCAGTTCAGGATATGTCGGAATGAATGTTACCTGTTTCAAAGGCACATGCAACCTTGATGTGAAGGGCTTCCAACTCATAGCGGTTGAAATTAGGAGCTAAGCCTCTGTGTGGTGTTGCACATGAAGCAGTGTTCCTTCCCTTCCTCCTGCACCATGACATCCTACTGTGTGGCTGGACCAGCCTGACGTGCTCTGGGTGGAAAGGAGATCCAGGCTCAGCAATGTGTCAGTGGTGGATTCACTGTCAGCCCAGTTTGAAGCAGGAGAGTATTTTTGAAGCAGATCTCCCAGTTGTCAACACTTACTGTGCATTTCTTTGCACCATCGAGTAGTTTCAATTTGGATGACCTAAATTGCTTTCAGAGGAAACTAAACCAGAAGATGCACTGTGGGTGTGTACCAAATATGCCCCAATGTCTAATAATGATGACTGAAACCGTTGTCCTCAGCAACATGAAGGTCTCCACTATGAATCGAATGCATACCAAGAAAAGGCTCTTGGACATTTGGCACTTTGTGCAGCAGCCAGAAAGCACTTTCCATGCTACACATATTGAACTGATTTTAGCTCAGTTGGTCAGAGCATGGTGCTAAGAATGCCAAGGTTGTGGGATCAATCCCTGTGTGGATCGTTCACTTAAGAGCTGGACTCAATGATCTTTGTGGGTCCCTTCCAACTCAGACAATTCTGTGATAAAGGCCCATATGGCAAGTATGTTTGATGTTTACTGCTGTTGACCACCTTGATATTTGCTCCTTTTCTTCTTTTCTAGGACAACAACTTCGATATTGCCTTTTTTTTTTTTTTTAAATAAGCATTATCTTGGGTAGCAGTCTGTCTTTGTTGAACCTAGTTCTGAGCAGTACCTTGGTCTCTTATACAATATATCTCTTTGTTTCCCATCTTGTTATTATTTCAGCCCATTCATGTCTTGCTGCTTCAGACTCCCAGAAGGTCCAACAAGGTATGTGCTGAGGCCCCAGGATTATGGTCAGGTTTATTACCTTATATTGCGTGAAAGTGTGTTTCTTCCTCTTTCTTGGCCTGCATGATAATGAAAAATCAACTCTAATATGTTATTTATCAAGCTTGCTTGTAATGGTAAAGTAGAATAAAACCCAAGTAATTTAAAATGATTTTAAAAATTTCAGTTAAAAGTATTTTCTTTTGAAAATACATCTTAAAAACCCCCCACATTTAAAACGCGGGTATATTATAAGTTATGATATTAGTAAAAACCCCTTCTAGTTACTTTTTAGTTATTTTTATTCCATAAAGGTTTATTATATTGTCAATATTTTCAGTAGTCAAACTGCAGTCACTGAGTAAATGTTTGAAACCATAGGTTTCTGAGGCTAGAATACATGTTTAGTTTTTTCTGCAGATGCAAAAAAATGCTGCCTTATTTTGGACTTTTCAGATAGTTCAGTTCAATAATTATTTAACACCAGGGTGAGAAATTGACCTGTGCTGAAAGAGCAGAAAAAGTTGGTTTTCTCTCAAACTGGTGATAGGATGATCAGATCTACTAATTAAGCACTTGGTGACAACAGGAATAAGACAAAATCAGATTAGTTTGCTAATTTTAGATTAGGAAAGCCTTCCTTATCGATGAGGAAGTTTTGTAGAGAAAATATGAGCTGACATTTTTCTTCAGGTATACAGCAGACTGAAGATTTTTACTTATCATAAAATAGCTTCAAATGCTGTGTTATGCATTTGGGATGAATCAGAATTTATAATCCTAGTTCATTTTGACAGAAGTTACAAACAAGCAGACGTTTAACAAGCAAGACAGATGCTATTCACAGGAATCTGTCTCTAAGACCCTGAAGAGTAAAAGCAATTGTGTATTACTCAAATAAGGTCTTAATTTATTTTTGTCAGTAAAGAGAAAATGACAACGCATGCCAACAATGAAAATTTACTAAGTAAAGAATACAACTGCAAAACAAAAGTAATGATTATTTAAGGTTTTCTATGTGGTAATTCAAATTATCATTAAAATCTGTGGCAATCAGCATAGCTACAAATTGTCAGTAGTTCAAAGGCAACAGCATAGCTTTCTTTACTTTTCATCCAATCTCACTATTCAAAGATAGAAATTTCTGTGACAAGATGGGAAATAGAAGAAAGATTCAGTGGCAGGAGCCTGACGATTATGATTTCAGTAATTCCTTAGTGGCACAAGGCTTACGCAGCAGTTCAGGCTGAATTGAAATGTTCTTCCATTTATTGAAATGCTAAGTTACTCTGCAGGAAATCCCATCCACTGCAGTGTCGTGTTCATTTATATGGTGGTTAACCAGTCTTAGACTACAGATGGTCTCTTGCTTTTTTTGGTATTTCTTCCTTCTTTCTCCTGTTAACACCTTCTCTGTATTTTTTACTGTAATGTACATAAAAATAAACTGACCCCCATAAGGAAATTTAGCCAACAAAAGCAATTTACCTTTGGATATGAAAAACAAAGAAGAAACAACATGAAAAGCCCTGAGAAGAGCATTAATTTGGACTAAAAATGCTGAGCTGAGTTTTTAATTGTAACACTTCTAAATTCTGTGTTGTTACTTCAGGTTGTTTCTCAATGTATTTAAATGGTTTGTGATGAATAAAATACTGACTGGTGAATTTTGGATGACAGATGCTTCTAAATCTGAACAAACATAACTACTATGAAATTCAAATTCTGATCAAACAAAAATTAATATGAATTTATTATTTTCTTACTTTTAATAAGCACAGATGTTTTGCCAGTGGCTCAGGCTCTGTCAAGCATCACTGCATCACTTTTTGTGGGCTTAGACATAAAGGTGTAGAATTCTTTCTATGTGTGTGCCTTGCATGCAGAATCAAACTGATGGATATTCAAGCATAACTGATGTTGACTTTCTTGAATGGAGATTGTGGTCCTCATGCAAAACTCCTGAAGCACTTTGCATTTCTGGTACAATATGCATTTAGGAATTTAGGACCAAAAGGGTCCTGCGTCATCAGTGAATCCTGTCCTGGTCTTGCAGGCAGTTTGAAAATATAATCCCCTTAATAGACTGATGCAGCTCTGGACCTCTTACTGGTTGACTATGGGTAAAAAGAGATAAAATTGCTGATATTTCTTTTGTCTTCTGCCAGGTTGCTGAAGATAACTAATGCCCTAGTCTAAATGAACTATCACTTTAGTGAACAGTGAAGGATATGAACACAAGAATTGCCATATATGTCAAAATATTGTGTCTCTAGTCTGGTATCCCAGGTCTGACAATGGCCTGTTCCACAGAGATTTGAGAAACTCTTTTCTAAAATCACACAGTGACCTTCCTCTGGGAGAGGTATTTTTGTAATGGCTCCCAGTGAGAAATCCACCCAAATACGAGGTTAAATGTTTTTTTTACTCCTGCTATATAAATTGTGTGTTCATCCTGTTTATACAAACATTCAAGTTTTGCTTTTAATGCCTGATGGTGATGAATTTCAGAGGTTAACTAACAATTTTTGTATTTAAAATACTTCTGCCTTTTACCGTCACTACTTCCCTGAGTGAAGGTATACCAAACCTTGGCTGACTGTGGCTATACCATTGATTATATATGTCCATCATATGTCTCTTCTTGTTGACATCTTGCTGAAGCACTTATTTTCAAAGATAATAGAGGAAAGTAAGATGCCCAGAACTAAATGCACTATTTCAGCTGAAGACAAATTAATGACTAGAATAAGGTGGCATGCTAAAATAATTTTCTTATATCAATCCATTACAAAAAATAAGTCTGAGAATCTCAAGAAATCATTTTCCCCTCCTTCTCCCATAATCCTACGCATTGTTTGCCTTTTTATTTGCAGTTGTATGTTGATCAGAAGCTTTTGTATTCAATCTGTTTACAGTAGTGTTCCTGTCTCTTTCCTGAAAGCTTCTAATTAATTTAGAATTTATCTGTGCCTAATTAATTCAGACAGGATTAATGTATAGTGAACTGTGTCTGGATTAAAACCCTCATGTGTTGGATTGCTGTGTGGATTTCACCAGAGTGGACTGGTGAAAGCACACAATACCTTTCAGTTGTAAGGCAGGTTTGATACGGTAACGAACATAAATTTTCACCAATGGGAACAGAATTTGTGGTGTTATCATCTTGGCAATTTTTTCATAATTCATATGTTTTTAGGACATCTTCACCAAGAGGCCAAGGCTGGCATGAACTAGAGCCTATACAGGTGTCTTTGAGTGGTGGGCTGGGAGTGAGAAGGCTGACACTGATGCTCTGCATTATCGATTCTAAGAAGGTGCTGGGGAAGGGCAGGGGAGTATTTAATTTTTTTGTCAGCCAGGGATTTAAATGATATTTCTGTCTTCCCAAAGAGGTGACCTGACTGTGTTTTCATAGAAGTCATAGAATCCCAGAATAGTTTGTGTCGGAAGGAATGATAAAGATCTTCTCGTTCCAAAACCCCTGCCATGGGCAGGGACTCCTTTCACTAGACCTAGTTACTCGAAGCCCCATCCACCCTGGCTGCCTTGAACCCTTTCAGGGGTGGGGCATTCTCTGGGCAACCTGTGCCAGTGTCTCACCACCCTCACAGTAGAGACTTTTTTCCTAATACCTAATCTAAATTTCTCTCTTTTTGCTTAAGGCCATTTCCCCTTGTGCTATCACTACACACCCTTGTCAAAAGTGCCTCTCCAGCTCTCTTAAAACCCCTCCTTAGGTACTGGAAGATGCTGTAAGGTATCCTCAGAACTTTCTTGTTGGAGTCCAAGGCATGCCTCTGGCAGCCCTGTCAGGTCAGGGAGCCCCGGAGCCCCAGCGAGGGGGTCCCAGACCCTGGCCAGAAGCCAAGGATGAAGGTGTTTTTGATCTTAGTCCATGGGAAAAATTACCAACACTGGGAGAAACATTGCAAAACATGAGAGATNCAGGACTGGGCAGTTCCCGCTCAGACACGGTTGGCATCAGACTTGCGGCCGGAGCTGAGAGCTAGCTAGAGATAAAAAGAAATAGACAACCTGAAACAACATCTGCAGGCGTTTCTCATCTGTTCGGGCTCAAAGGTAAAGCTTCACAGAGGAGGAAGATAAAGAACCTGGACTTGTGTGGAGTCCAAAACTCCCACACCTTCTCTTCTCCAGGCTGAACAACCCCAGCTTTCTTAGCCTTCATAGCAGAGGTGCTCCAGCCCTCTGAGCATCTTCATTGCCCTCCTCTGGACTGGCTCCAATACGCTAATGCTCCTTGGATTAATAAGTCAGACAAATATGTTGTATCATTCCCTTAACAGCCTGAGCAAACTCACCTAAAGATGAGCTGGTGGTTGCAGCCATGGCCAACGGATCCAGCAGGGATTTTATGTCCTGATTAGGAAGCAACAATGCCTGAGAACTGGAGCTGCAATTAGCATGAGTAAGCAACATGCTGAGATATGTTCAAGAGTGCAGGATGAGAAAAATCTGAAGAAAATTACATCCCTTTTCCTCAAACCAGTTAAAATGTACAAAAAATGTATGTCTGTGCGGGCAGCACAGTGTACAGCCTATTGCCTGGCTTAGTCTTGATGTGCATATAGATATGGAAATCTCATTCCATGGCAAGAATGTACACAGTGTATTCCAAGAGTGAAAGGGCACAATACACTGGGTACACAAATTAACAATATGTAAGTAGTTACATATCATTTTAGATTGATACAGAGCATAGATATGTAGTAGATTGGTGTATCTAGTATCTGTACATATATATTAGATACAGGAATAAAATAAAAAGTATTTTTGCCTAGTAGTATACATCTGACCTCTTATTAATTGCACACATTTTATCTAAACAGCTGGATCATGTGATGAAAAAAAAGAGTTTATTGCTTCAGGAACTTTCAAGTGCAGAGTAGTTAAAAAATTGGAGAGTTTATTAGATACTTTCTGTGATTGTAGAAGAATCTTCACCTAATGCATGAGTCAACCTGTCATGATAGGTCTTACCACAGATCATCAATTATTACTTACTAATTCAGCATTCATCCTTGGTGTTCCCTCCTTGTGGCTGTCAGTCCATGCAAGACTCATCTGAGATATACAGCGTTGGAACAACATGACTCTTGGTGCTGAGTAGTTCAGGACTCTGGCACTGATCACCACTATCAATAATGTCTGTCTTACTCGGAGGAGCTGGAGAAAACCAGGGCTTTTCTGTGCTTAATGCTGCATGAGGCTGGTAGCAAAGTGTTTGGCTTCTAGAGTCTAAGGTTGAAGTGGAGAAAACATAAAAACATCCAAAACAAGTGACCATTCCATGTACACACATGCAAGTATCAGGGCACACATTTTTGCTAGAGTAAGTAAAGAAACAAACCATTTAGCTTAACTACAGGTTAGCTCATTTCTTCTGGGCATCATGGCAGAGGTGGGTAATGATAAAAATGTCTGTGTCAGATAAATAAACTCTAAAGTGCTAAACCACTGATACTGAAAGAGACTAGCTGAGGTTATGAGTGTCATTCCCTTGTCCCAGTCTTCTCTGGGTTTGAGTCCACAGAGGGACCTGGCTATATTGATAGTCCTCATACAACACGAACTGGGATTTGTTCTTTCAGTGCTCGTAACTTCAGGTACCCTCTTCACTTACTGTACTCTGTTCATAATTAATTATTTGCATATTAATTATGCAAAGCACAGGTGCCCAAACTGGTAATTTTTCATGACACTACAAGTTTGATTTACTATACTGAATAAGCAAAATCCAGCTGTCTTTCTGCATTTCTCCTCCTTACATAGTTTCCATAGCTGATGCGTTATCAGCCAGCTAGTACAGTTTTGTTTGTCTTGTTTTTCACCAGTTCGTCTTCAGATTGGCTCACTGCACAGCAAATGCTGTAGCTACAGTTTCTAGTGAGATATTTTAAAATTCAAATTCGGTCTTGCTGCTGCTCAATATGTCTGCAAACTGTCAAATTGATCATAGCATTCACATCACTCAGCAGTCTTCTGCGTAAGGCCAACATTGCAGCACTTGAGCAGCTTTCATGCTTTCAGACTACTTGTTTCTGCTGATATACATTCTGCATGTAATTTGGAATTCACCATCAGTTTTAAAAGAAGGAAATAAAAATATTGGGAGAAATTTATTTTTATTTCTATTTTGTTAATTACATCCTCTTTTGTGATTATAAATTATAGAATCTACTATTCCTTATATTGAGGAATGGGGATTTTAAGAAATGTTCACCTGCAGTTTATAGGAAAACTTTATTTTTTAAACTTTAAATGCATTTTCAGGTGGATTTTTTTGTTTGGTTGGTTTTTGGGGTTTTTGGTTGGTTGGTTGGTTGGTGTATTTGTTTGTTTTTGTGGAATATGAATTATTTGTTACTTTTGTCTTCTCCTTATCATGGAATGTGAAGATCTCAAGGTCTTATGGAGCTGTATTTCCAGTGTACCTCCAACCAAGTTGCGTTTGATTTCAGTAGGTACCATTGCAACAAGAATTGTCACCCTGATTTTAAAACTGCTGAAAATAATTAGCTTTTATTCAGAGATTTGAAAGTCAAGAGAATGCTACAAATTGACCTAAGAAGAATTCCAGTACCAGATGCAGCTATAATGTGAAAGAAGGGATGCTGCTGGACACATCTGCCCAATATTATGTGCTCCTCCTGGTCCACTGCTTTCCTCGCACCCGCAGTACCTTTGTGAAGCGTAGGGACAGTGAAAGGAGTGAAGCACCATGCCCTGACTTTGCTCCACAACCACTCTCACAACAGCAAGAAGCTCCTTCCTATAGGGTCAGATTCTGACATATTAGGAATAATCCTCCCACCCCCGCTCCTTTCTTTTTTATTTCCTGCAGCTATATCAACTCTATTTTTCTAGACAGTGGTGTGTTCTTGCAGATGGATGTTCCGGTTGTGGTTTTAGCTTCCTTTGTCCTTTGAGCAGCATCAGTAAGTTTTTTCGAGTCATTTAGTGACAATAAATAATAACAGCCCCTTTCCTAGGCAAAGACAGACTCAGGTCTGGTTTCACAAACAGTTACGCTTAAATCACCAGAATGTGAAAGGGAGTAGAAGTATAATATTCCTGCATGTTTTGTGAGAACGGGTTGGGTGGTGAGGGAGGTGTAACCCATTTGTGTTGGAATAGCTTTGATTCAAATGTGTTCAGGCATCAATGTCAATCCATCTTGAGTTTTCTTAATGCTAGTAGTTGTTGAAGTATAGATTTTAAATCAGGGGAGCTCACTAAAACATGGTTTATTTTGATGGTAGTTTATAATTGGAAGGCTTTGTCTGGGAAAAACTGGATTTTCTGCATTTTTTCTGCAATTGCTTAATTTTAAACTAAACAACCTTTTGAATATACAAGAAATAATTGTTGAAATTGTAAAGGTTCCCAATGTCCTTAAAAACTATGGAAAAAAATTCTTATTTATTTATTTGTAAAGGAGAGTTTCTATTGCAAGAAGCTCAAGGCAGATATCTCAGCCTTCCTAAGAATCCTGTGCTTATCACCTCCCACATATTTTAAGAGCATACTTTTAGATATGACACTCAGATCCTTATGTTTGATCCATGTTTCAAACTCACAGAAATCAGGTACATAATGATGCTTTCAGAATGTAAATATTTAATACAGACTTTTTCCAGGAGATGGAACCATATTGATCCTGTGTTCCTAACCTTTACAATTTTGTCATTTGTCTGACTGAAATTTGAAAGCTATCCTTTGTGGGGTTTGGTGTTCTCTTTCCATTTGTGCTGAACAACCTAACAAAACCCCAAACCACTTAATTTGTGTAATTCAGTTTCTCAGCGTTATTGGAACAGTGTGTTTTGGTTTGTTACTGAAATAGACTGCACTCCATAACTAAACTGTAAGCTGAGGGTCTAAGTGTGAATGAAAAATTCTGAACTTCATACTCAGAAGGTGCAATTCAAACAACAAAGAAGATATTTTTCAGAAGGAGTAGTCATTAAATAGAGTAAAATCAAGGCTTCCAACACTTTTTCTATGTTGAGATTGTAAGCTAGGATAATAAAGCTTTAGTAAAGAGAATTAATTAAATGAAGTTATATGCAGACCATAATTAACAGAACATTCGCTATGACTGTGATGAGAGGGCACTTGATTTTCATAGAATCTGCTCTCTTTTTTTGAAATTTATTATCCATGTTTTTCATGGTTTAGAGTTAGGATTTTAATAAGTAGAAACTACACCTTACTTCTATTCAGATTGATAATTAATTATATGACAGAGAGTAACTTCTGGTATTATCTGTTAGTGACAAGAGTTTGCCCAAATCAACCTGGAATAGACCTTGCACTTTATTATAATGCGAAGGAGCAGGTAGGTGCCATGTAATGTTTTAGGAGGGTAGGCAATATAGAGAAGATTGGTGTGAAAAAAACTCTAAAACTGAAGTTGTTGTCCTGCATGAGGCTAAAACTGAGTGTTCAGAAATCTAATAGTTTGCAGCTCCTTTTTCCTGGTGAGCATTACTAGAATTTTACCATCACTGTGCATTAGGAAGAGTTCAATAAATTTTAACCAAAATTATTGCTGAAAATGTCTAGTAACTAATAATAATCTATCCAGCAGATACAGATTTCTTTCTACAGTTCTGTTTTTGCCATTGTGTCTTTAATCCTGTTTGTCCAGAACACATACTCCAGTCTACCCTCCCAATTTCTGAGACACTAAATCATTTCATTTTCCTAAATCCCTCTGTGACTAGATGATGATTTCTTACAATTCAGTAATCTTGCACCATTTCCTTCACTGAAATAACATATTCTTTAAGAGGGAGACCTTAAGCTTGGTGCTTTTGCACCAAGTTTCATAGGCCCCAGATGTTCACGTGGCAGACTTGCTCAATGTCTTGCAAAAGTCAATTCAAATTAATGAAATTAATAACATTAGGACAAAATTCTGGTAGTTGTCTGCCTAGTTTGATAATGCCATCATGTCAGTCATTGAATTTCACATGCCTTTGTTGTTATTTAGTTGTTATTGCTTTGTATCTGAGTGTAGTTCATAGGGATAGAAAGGTGTGCTTGCTGCTGTGCTCTCCTTTTATAGTTCAGCTACTTTGCATTTAAAAAGTTAAAATGATGGTACAAACAAAGCAGAGAGATATAAATAGAACACTTTCTCTCAATATACAGTAACAGATGTTTGGAGAAAAATAAAGCAAACAGGGCAAGTACTGAATAATCTTCCCCTGGTGCCATCCAGCCTTTCTGTAAACAGCAACTCAGGGACTTTAGGACCTATCTGGATGTTTCATCTGTATCATGATGCTCAAATGTCTTAATGTGCCATTACCTGTCTCTACTGTCTCTTTATACTTCTGGCTTCCACAACATCTCATGTGGAGTTCAATTATACTAAGAAGTGTCTCTTTTTATATGTTTTAGCCCTTCTGCATGCTGAATTCATGAGCTACTTTTTCCCTACCAATTATTTCATAGAACTATGTTGTACTCCTCTTTAGTCGGACTAGCCTCTTCTCACACAGGTGTTGCTCATACTTTCAATCAACCTTGCACATTCCCTTCTTCAGGTTCTGTTACATCCTTTGTGAAATTGGAAGATCAGCACTTCATGCAGAATTTCATGGAATCACAGAATGGTTTGGGTTGGAAAGGACCTTATCCAACCCCCTGCCTTATGCAGGGACACCTTTTACTAGACCGGGTGGCTCAGAGCCTCATCCAACCTGGCTTTGAACACTTCCAAGGATGGGACATCCCCAGCCTCTCTGGGTAAAGTATAAACACAGCAGTGATAATTGTGTTTGCATCTATTCCCAATTTCTTTTTAAAAGATGTGACCATCCTGAGGAAAATAATGTTTGAATACCTTGTCATAACATTTACAAGGTCTTTACAGGGCATTCACAAACAGCTGTGTGATTCATCCAGGAAGATGAGAATTTACCCCTTTAGTCTCATCCGATGCACTCTTTCCTACTTCTAAGGATTTCAGAGCACCCAAATGACCAGATTCTCTTCACTGGATATGACAGGTTCTGTAGCAGATACTTCTTTGACCTGTACTTCCTTTAGCCCTTTCACTTCTGAGGTCCACAACTGCCTCTAAATGCTTGCTTGGTGTAACTGCAGCTCCCCAGGTTATGTATGTAAAAATGCTTCCCAGATTACACATTTATACATGCCAGTACCTGCCATGTATATGCCATATTCTGGCCTATGCAATATGTATATATATATATATATGTGTGTGTATATGTATATATATATATCTACATACATATACACACACAGGTACTGTAAGTATATATATATACTGTATATGCTCTTTCTCCATTGTTTATCAAGTGATAACAATTAAAATCGAGACCATATTTTCTTGTGCTTCAGACCCATCCTCAAATGAAGTTGTAAGAAACCCCCAGGTCTCTGCAGCTACAGCAATAAAAATACTAAATAAAACCCCTTAAATATGCAGTAAGGTTAATAACAAGCACTTCCTATCATAGTATTGTACTCATGGTTTTATGCACAGGAAGTTTTTTGTACTCATGACATGATAAAAAGTTACTGATAGATGAAACATCTGCTTAAAAAAAGCTACAAAATATTCCACTACTAACAAACTTCTGCTTAAGATATATTTTTCTCCTCATAATCTTAGACCTGTATGTACAACATGTAAGGAGTTTTGAGAATAATAAATGAAAGTTGCTGTAGAAATAATACAAGAGTGGTTAAGAATGACTTTTAAATGGTTCAGTGAAGTAGATACTGGAAAAGCAATCTAAATTCTATCAGACAAGGTAATGGAGGGTAAAGAAGCTGGCAAGCAGAGTGACTGGAAAACTAAATGATAATATCAGCCTAAAGCATAGAAGAGCTTTGAAAATCTCTATGCAAATGGACCAGGAGACCAAGGTATACAAGAAGGACTGTAGCTTGAAAGGAGTAAAAGGAATATCTGGTTGAAAAAAGGGGTAGAGGAAAAGCTGAGCCAAAGGTATTGCTGAGTACTTTTGCTCTTTTGAGAGCTAAATTCCCATTTGTGGTGTTCTGGTTTAAAATAAGGCCTATGCACATGTAAGATACAGCTGGTAATGGCCATCTGGTGAACCTCTTGGCTCCAAACCAGAGTCAGCTGTACCTCAGCCATTCTCCAGAAAGTCTTGTTCTGCTGGTGCTTATAAAAGTGCACAGGGGTGTGCAGTCACCAGAGGCATTGTCTTCCAAGTGTTGTCTGTTCACCTTATGGAACTTTTCCTCACCTTGATATTTTTTCTGCATTTCAGACCCTTTACTTCCAGCCACTTCCTCAGTGGGCGAGAATGAGATCTCGCTGCCGTATTAGCTTGAATCTCAAACTTCAGTTCTCTGCTCCCCAAATCATCCCTATAGTCTGTATGATATCCTTGGGCTCTAGTCTGGAGTGATCTGATCACCTCTGGAGACAGGGAACATGTGTCATCAACAAAACAGGAGAGATGCTGTATTTCTGTCTAGTGTATTTTACACAGAAATATTTGCATATTGGCCTGATAGCTATTTGTAGCTACTTTTTTGGCTAGATACCTAGCAGCCAATCACAAATGTATGAATGCACCATATTAAGCCTGGAAGAAATGCCTGGCTTGAAAAGGAGAATGCTTCTTAGAGAAATCCATGGGAATACAACCTGGGGGGGAAACATTCATAGCTGGTGAATTCTAATTTGAATATGTTTCATCAAAAGTGTTGTGACAATAGAGTAATTACTGGTATTATTTGAGAAATGCATAATAAAAATAGCAGAGAGGCAAATTCAGTTCTCATATGAAACAATTGCTGAGAAAAGTGTTCCCAGTGCTTTTCTAGAACTAGACAAGTATTCACAGGTTTCTTCAGCAATAAAAAGTGCTCTGAAAAGAAAGCTCAGCACCACAGTCCAGCCACATAACAAAGCATCCTGAGTGAGTGAATCAGCATATCACATGCCTATCACAGGAGAATCCTGTGGGAGTTTCATAGATTTGGTGTCTATTGATGGCCTTGCTGCTGTTGAATATGGTAAAACAACAGATGCTATGTTGAAATTTTGTGTGAGGAGAGGACTGTTTTAAAGTATCTTATCCAACGTGGTTCCTTGAGGGTTTGGAAAGAAGGATGTTCAGACAACATGCCAGATGAATGCCCTTTCTGTATTGGTCAGCGCTACAGCTACACTCGGTCTATAACCAAGCCTAAGCTCAACACATATGGTGTTTGGAACAATTAACTCTGTTGACTTCAAAAGGGGTAAGAATTTGATGTAATTTGCTCTATTTTTAGCCAGCTGGATAGTGCCACATATTATTTAGTTTTGATTAGCTTAGTCATTGCACAGAGCTAGTACATGTTAAACACTAAAATGAATCATACAGCAGTTCCAGTTACCAGCTCTCAGCATTCGGATGAGAAGTGCAGCCAGAAGTGCAGGTGTGCAGATGAGGAATATTGTGGCATTAAGAGCCAAACCTTTCTGCCTCTTACACGTGCACATGTTTGGAAAATAGAGCCGGTGAAACCTCTTCTAAAATATTATTGTCCAAGGATTCTCTACCCAAACCCTTGTGACACACATATATCAAAGAAGCAGATGCTATTTTGAGAAGTGTAAAGCATGATATTGCACTGAAGGTTATGTGATCTGGTCATGCTCATCAGAACAGCAGCTTCTAGGAGGTGTGTGGTTACCTGCAGAGTCTGGTCCTGACTCAGTAGACTGATGTATGATTATCCAAAAAGCCTCATCTTGCTCCCTATTAAACCAACGACAATATTCTCATCTTGTTGTCATTAGTGGGTCAACTCTTGGCAATATTTCATGAGACTGTAGTTCACATTCATGAGCTTTCAACTCAAATCTTTGCAAATATCTTCTTCCTTGTTTATTTGTTTTAAGGAAGACACTTCAACTTTTCACCTGTTTTTGTTTTTTTTTTTTTTTTTNNNTTGTTACCTCATTGTAGGTTAATTTATTTTAACATTCAAAATTGCAGGGCCAAACTAACTACAGAAGTAAGTGGTATGTTTATTGTTTCAGTAATAAATGCCTCATTCACAATCTGCATGGCAAAATCTGGTTTTCGTAAGAAAACCTACTCTGAACACTGTTGCTCTATTTTTTTGAGGATGTTGATGCAGAGTCTTTTAGGAATTTGGTCAAGTGTATTTGTGAAAACAATCAATCCCGTGGGATGATATTCTCTGACAGTTGCACAGACCCTTGTGAAAAATCTGCTGCTGAAAAGCAAGGTCCTCTTGTAATACAGGATGGGCAGATGCCTAATAGGTATCTTCTGGAGGCCTGGAGGAGATAATAAGGTAAAGAATGGTACAGAACGTTCATGATCAGTAAACCTTTCATGAAGAGAAGTCAGATCCTGACTTGCCACTCCAGGGAGCTCCCTAAGGAAAAAGCAAACATGGGTGTGAATCTCTTCCTGGTGTCCAGTGAGACACGTTTCTCAGGGAGGAGTCAGTGCAGTCTCTGTTGGAGATTCAGGTGGGTAAATCAGCATAAGCCCAGCAGCCTCGGTAACATAGCTGGGGATGGCACAACTGAGCTTATGCAGAGCTAGCTGAGTTGTCTCTTTCAACCCTACGTGTGAATCTAGTTTAATGTGTAAAACTCAGGGAAAGCACAATTACAAGATTATAATGATGACGGGGAATACTGGCAGAACTCTTTAAAGTTAACAAACACCATGAAGAGGAAGAGTTAAACTTTTTGAAGAGATTGAAAGGATATCTAACTATCTGGAAACAATGGAACCTAGTGAAAAAAATTGTTAGAAAACATACCTTATTTGCATTGTGGCTCTAATGGTTTTGGAGATGGACGGATACACAGGCAATAAAAAAAAAGATCAGGTATGCACCTGATTCACAGTAATACTCCTATCCCTGGGGATAACTACTAATACAGCTGAGGTGGAAAACCTAGAAAATTAAGGTGCTTTGAAAATAAAGTGGTAGAAATAAACTGAGGATGAGAAAAATTCTGTATCAAGCTATCTACAACCGAATCTCTTCACTAATATTTTCTGCTGACAACGGAGACCCCATGAGAAGTCTTTTTTTTTTTTTTTAATTTTTTCTTCCCAAACCAGAAGATTTGTATCCTTTGATGCAGTTCTATGCAGGGTGAAACTACAAGAGCTGGAACTGCTGCTGGAAAATTGCAGCAACAATGATTTATTCCTCTATTGAAAAATGAACAAGGGAAAATATATAAACACTGCACTATAGGCACAAAAGGTGATTATTTTTGCCACATAAAACAGTTTTAAAATTCATGGGGAAAAGTAATTTTTGACAGTATGGTGTAGGTGGTTTCAGTCTTATAAAAATAGCTATGGATGGTTTATTTGCTTTTCAGACTGCTATTTTTGTGCTACCATTCAGGTATTTTTAATGGCTTTTCTTGAATAAGACTTACAGTAGTTATGTTTATTGATAATGAATTTCTATGAATACAGCAGACTAAAAATGTAGAATCTTTACTATAGCAGAAACAAATCTGTGGGCTTACTGTATTTTTCTTGAGCAAGTTGTCTTGGAAGAAAAGATGTGATCATTCTGTTTGATTGCAGTCTTTTAACTGTTGTATTTAAGTATTTTGGTGGATAAATGTACTACTTCTCTGGCTACACTCTGAATCATATATGAAATTAAAGTGAGGCATGGGAATTTACCTGTAGTGTTGTCACTAAAATGTATATAAAAGTCATTCTCTGTTTCTCTGTCAATTTTTACTGTTTGGGTGATGCAAATTCAGATTTCAAACACTCTTTCGTGAGCCCTCGGCAGATTTGTTTTGTTAGGTGTTTCAAATGTCATTTTCCCCAGATTTCTAGTTCTGTCTTCTATAGTTCAAGGATACAGAATTATCAACCAAAGATGGAGAAAAAGAATTCTAGCTAAGACTGCTTTTTCATAAAAATTATTTCCCAAGGCCAGGCTGGATGGTGCTTTGAGCAATCTGATCTAGTGGAAGGTTCCCTGCCTATGGCATCTAGTTGGAACTAGATGATCTTTAAGATTCCTTCCAAACCAAACCATTCTGTGACTCTGTCATTCTAAGTCTCATTTCAAAAATAGAAGCAATCATCTCAAGCCCAGTAATGTAATAACCACCAAATGCTTTTGCAAGTTTAGTCAGGCAGGAGAAGATGGTGAGAAAATCATGCTAGACACTTCTGCCACAACACTGTGAAAGAAAAACTAAAATGTTGAAAAAATCATGCAAAGTCTTAAATAATGTGGCATTAAAATGAAATTCTTGACCCCTCTTTCTTTGTCTTCCAATATCTTGAGTCTAGAGGATTAATTTATTCTGTGTTCTCAGTCTTTCTTTGAAGACATGAGGACTATCACACTTGCTAAAGCCAGCACTGAGACTTTACATGTAGTCTCCTGATCTTACAGCTGGAGCTCTAAGAAAATGATTGTGACTCTCTAAGTGCTGTATAAGCTTTATGTATTAGAATTACAGAATGGTTTGGTTTGGAAGGAACGTTACAAGATCATCCAGTTCCACACCCTGTCATGGGCAGGGAGACTTCCATCAGGTTACTCAGAGCCCCATTTAGCCTGGTCTTGGACACTTCCAGGGATGGAGAGTCCACAGCCTCTCTGGGCAAGTGAATTGTTTCCTATGGATACACATTTGCTCTTATTTACCTCTCACAAGGTACTTATTCCCAGCTTCAAAGTGAACGATGTACCAGGCACATGGAAAAAACATAGATGTCTCCCAGACTTCCCTGGTTTTGATAATTCCGAAGAAAACTGAAATAGCCACTAGTGCCAAATTTCTAAATGCAAATTCATTTCCTAATGCATATGGGCTCTTAGCTCCTATTGATCTTTCTAGAAATTAGGAACCAAGAGCATCAAAAATGTCTACCTGCATTTTTAGACATTTAGACTCTTTCAAGATTTTGGTTGAAAAGGAACTTCACAGTAGGTCACAAATGTTTGAGACTGGAGAGAAAATATCAAATAGAAAACAAAAAAAAAGAGAAATACTTTACCTTTTCATCCTATGTGTTTATATGAGGCACCAATGATGGGATTTATAGAGGGCTGTTTAAAACAGTATGATATTTATGCACCAGTTTGGTTTTCCTCCAGGTAGTTAGGTCATCCTATGTTCACAGGACAATAATAAAAGGTATGTTTTCTTTGGGAAAAGTAGTATAGTGTCTTGATATAAGTAACATGGCTTGGTCCATAAAGTAGGATTTTTAAGATGTTAAAAATATGGCAGGGTTTTTTTATTGTTTTACTGGCTCAAATGCAGAGCAAGGAAGGCTTGACTTAAAGGGAATGAATGCTTAAATGGAGAAATGGAATTGATAAGGGGAGCCTTGGAAAGTGTGAAGTACTTTGTATTTCTCCAGCTCGTGATTCCAAAGCCCTCCGGCCTTTTACTTACATAAAACATCTGCCTCCAGCTGTTTTGCTTTTCAGAAACAATAGTTTGTAGGAGAGGAATTGGCACCAGTTGTCTATTATGTTTCTATTACTTTAATTTTCACTATTACTCATACGGCTTTTTTTTTTTTTTTTTGAAAATTATCTTCTCCAAAAATGTGTGGCAGTCAGGTTCCCTGGCATCTGATAGTACACATTTTTCACATTGATTATTTCAGTAACTTCCTTTTTTGGGAAAGACTTATCTATTCACCAAGACCACGCAAATCTTTATAGCAAGCAAACAGGGGGGGAAAAAAGGACATGAAAAAGAATAAGCCAGCTCAGAAAAAAGGGTACTACCTAAACAAAATTCACGTACAATTCTGTTAATTATTTAACAAAGACACTCCTGAAGGTTGTTACTTTAAGTAAATCTATTTCACAGCTTAAAAATAGTGTGGTCTTCTATGATGTTTTAGCTGAATATGTCTTCTGCAGAAAACCCCCTCATTTTTCTTGGTTTGGCTTTGAACCACCCAGTGAGACAAAATTTAGCACACTCTGGAAAACTCAAAGCAAAACCCTTCCCCATCCCTTGAAACAGGCATGCAGGACTACTCAGTTAGGTCCCAGTCCCACACCCACTTAAGTTTGGATGCTTGCAATAGAGAGGATTTGCTCTATGGTCAAAACCTATTAACCATAAATTGGAGCCTACTCACATCTGCATTCCTTGCTAAGCTCTTTCCATGAAGAGTTCGAAGGGATTGAGGTAGCTGAAAACATGTCATACTGACTTCCCCCTAAACATCTACCAAATGGGAGCATCTCCTACTTGAAATATGGTGACTTCAGGAATATTTTGCAAAAGACTAAGACTGATTTAGAATGGTTTGATTTTAGGTGAGCTTAATATTTATTTTTCTCACACCATTTCCTCAGAAATGCAACTGTATTAGCAAACTGTTTAATAAAATGACACTGATAAAAGTACTGTTAAGATTAGATCAGAATTTAAGTGGTTGGTAGGACATTAACAGTATTTTTGAAATAAAAGGAACTTAATAGACAAATATGAAGCTGAATGTAAACTTGAGGATTACATCCTTCACACCACATTCTGATTATCTAAATACCCAAATATTTCTCAACTTTCCATATTTAGCCAAATAAGCTCCATAGAAATTTTAGGACAGAAAACACACGAGTGCAAAGCTATTCTGGGAAAAACACGTTCTCACAGTCTAGCTGACCACATTAAAGAAAAACATTTTGTTCTCTTGTGAGCTCTTAAGGTGTAGAAAATGAATCCATTCTCATGTTTTCAGAAGTCTGCTCTTTAATTGTTGATGAGAAATTATGAAGGTTGAAGACAGATAATCTTACAATAGCCACCATAGCATTACACTTCACCTTTTATTTTCTGTTTCAGACTAAGACAGTTTCAGGCTTTGTGGCATAACAAATGTGTATGGGTTAGTTTTTTTTTTCTTTTGATTGATGGAAGATAAAACCTAAGGAGATCAAGACAGCTTGTATTAATTGTTAGCCTGTTTTCTCAGTGACAGTGATTTTACAACTTTTTTTCTCTTTTATGAGCTAGAACTAAATAAAATTATAGTGCATATTTACCTACTCACTAGTAAAATCCTTCAAGGTGCTGAGCTGCTCAATTACTTTCATTGAATTAGAGGAGAGCTGATGTGCTCAAAGGATGATGTTTCTAGAAAACCTCAGTGACTGCCTGTTTACAGGCTACTGGCCAAGGGGGTGGTTGTGCTTTTCCTGTGTATGTGTTGTTTGCTAACTTGATACTGGTAGAATTGGAAGCTATTTAGCTTTTCCTTAAATCATTTACAGCTCTTCCAAATTTTTTCTCATAAGTGCATGTCAGCTAGTATACCCATACCTGGAGAGAGCTCTCTGTAATAATCAGAGATAATACACTATACTGAAATCCACTCTTTTATATTGTTCAAATTTGAACAGGATAATTAAACATGTACTTTGTAGCTCAGTCAGTTCTTCATAGAACAAAGGCAGTTACTCACTTTTTTTGACTTCAGAACTTCCCACAGATGTAGAATTTTTTTTCTTTGTGACAAGGAATGCTACCCATTAATTAGGCTTTCTTCTGTGGGCATCTGGGCTGGCTGCTGACAGCAATGTATCAATGAATTAATGCGAATAAAACAACCTGACACCTGCTTGGTTTTTCATTCTGTCAAATGGAGCAACTACTGAGAAAAGTGTTCAGACACCTAGATTTGTTGACTATAGAAATAATTTTTTGTTGTAGTGCAGTATATATATATATATATACACACACACAAATAGAAATTATTTTGGACCCTGAGAGGCCTAGCTAAGTAAAAGCTCTGCTGTTTGGCATAAGGGTGTGGCATTATGTATAATAATTTGCATTTAATATAGAAGAAAGCATTTGGATTATGTTAATTGAGTAACAAGGCAGTAAAGCCTCGCTGCTTATTTATTTGTTATCTAATGATATGGTCAGAGTGAATGATAAGGTGTTTTGGAGTTGGGCATTTTGATAAATGTGCGAGATTAAGGTGCTTTCATGCATGAGCTTTTTGTCAAAAAACCTGCAGGTCGCTGTGTAATGATGTGGTTAACATAAACACAATGTAACTGGAAATTGTTTTGTATCTAATTGATAGAATAAGGTATCCTAAATGCATCTTGATACATTAATTTAAATTTAAGAGGTGAACAATATACAAGGAGCATGCTTGAATGGGTAATTCTTCTGTGATTTTCTGCCATATTGTGCATCTGCAGTCGTCTTGATTTATCAATCTAAGGCAGCTATGAGGGTGAAACATGTAACAAATTGTTATCAATATTTTTATTTGCAAGCAAAAGGAATATAAGCACTTCATCTTGGTTTCTGCCTGAGCAGAATTTGAAGCTTTCTATAATATTTCCAGTATTTGATCAGAAATTAATCTGGTAAAAATAAAGTGAGTTAATTGAAGCCTTTTAATCTAATCTGACAGTCAGTAAAAATGTGAGTAAATCCCATTAGTATAGCACTAATAATTCTTCCATTAACAGGAAGAAACTTGCCTTGGATTTACAACACACTAATTTTTTTTCTAGTTTTTCTATTTCTATTCTGGGACTGGCGAAGCTTAGAGGTGGTTACTGGTAACTGATACTCAGTTATACTCTTCTTGTCTGCCCCTGTATATTTGCTGAGCCAGAGTTTATAAGAGACATAAAAGGTTACAGACATTTAGGGAAGCCTCTTTGTTTTAGGAATCCTTAAACTAAATCTAAACCATCCTTTTGGCAGCCCTTAAGAAGTTCCAGTTAAACAAGATTTGAAACTGGGAGAGCTCCTCACTTACCAGAGTTGGTCTCTTACATTGCTGAGCTTGCTTGGGCTTCCTAGACAAAATTATATTTTCTAGTCTGTAAATGAGCTTCCTTCTTTTATTAGCAACCTTGATGCTAAAAAACCTGTAAAAATCAGAAGCACTTCTGTTCTCCTGTGTCTGCATTTCACCTAGGATAGTCACAATAGAATAAGAAGTAATTAAATATTCTGGTCATGCTTTGGACTAGAAGTATGTTGTTTTGATTGTCCTTTACATAACCAAACATTATGGATGAAAGCTGGATCAACCTTTGTTTTCTCTTTTTGTACAGCACCTACCTAAGACAATTGGGCCCTGACCTGTGATGCTGTCCCCTGACTTTGGACAAAACAAAGACATCATTTTATCTCTTAGATATCTTAGCTACAGGACTTTGAATGCATTAATGGGAGTTATATAATGAAGCTTCCTTTCCAGTTTTGCGAACCTTAGCGTTCTTATCCAATCTGCTTGATACTCCTATTTTGAAACTCTACTGTCATTAAGTGTGCACCACAGTGAAATAATGCCATATGGGTATTGTTTCTACAGCATGCCTTGTCTAGAGATACATTTTATTACTGTGAATTATTGATATATTAAATATGCATTATTTATTAGATTGCAATATTCAGTAAGTGAGTATTAATCTGGTTGATGTAAAACCAGCTTCAAAAGCCATTGAAGAAGTGGCCAGGCAAAAGCCTTTCACTAAGTAGGAGAGACAAGAGATGGTGCAAAGACTTTCATAGTGTTGCCCGGACATCTGTCTTGGTTATGATAATGTCTAAAGAAGAGAAAATTGAGAAGTTACTTTGGGTTCCATTATATCCTTGACCTGTTAAAAGTCTGATGCTAAGGGATTCACTTAGTGACCAGTACAGTTGTAGCTTGAGTGATTCATCCCCATGTACTCAAGTCTCACAATTCATACATAAGAATTAGAGTCATTTCTCTCCGCTTTAGCATTCTTTAGGTGAAATGTTTCAGTAACTGACCTAAGAATAAAAGGCCTGATTAGTCCTTGTCAGTGAGTGATTCATTGGGCTGTGTATCTGTCCATCCACCTTGGTCAGTCTTCTGAACCCTTAAGGCAATTTCAACTAAATTGGCAAACTGGGGGTGATCACAAAAATAAATGGCAAGTTTTGTGATTGGGCAGACAAGGAGAACTTTATTAGTGGGTTTTGCTAGGTTCCTGTGAAAATCATGGAAAAGATACTCTCTCAGTGGGGAAAGACTTGAGCGGGTCTTGCAGCTGACCATAAGGTACAAAGCTAGAGGAAACAAGGCTTCATTACTTCTGCAGCAACTGCTTGGTTTTCAAGTCGCTTTATGGGAAATGTCACTAAGTGACAGATATTGAGAGCTTGACTTCTAGAAATGTGGATGTTACCATCTCCTTGCTGCTGCTTATGGGATCCGAACCTGTCAAACACAATAGTGAATGCAAAATGGATGAGCATGACAAAGTCCAGCTGTATTTATTCAGATGAAGTATTAGATTTTGCATGCCAGTTTTAACATGTAGGGACTTGGGTCCTTCCATCTCTTCTGAATACTTTTAGGTTATTCTACAAACTGTGGGTAATCATCACAATTACACGGGAGATAGGCCATGATGTAAGAATCGAAATTACTGTATTCCTATTAATGGGCAAATGACCCCTTCATGTGGATTGATACAATTGTGGTTGGTCAGTGTTTTCTTAACAATTCGGCATTGTGTTTTTCTCTTGTTCCTCTTTGTGCAGAGGTGCAAAAGATGGAAGGTGCCTTGCTTAGTATGGAACTGTTATTCCAACAGGAATCATTTTCTGCTTGTGTGTCTTCTGTGAACTGTTGAATCACTGCCCAAACAGCAGTGATTCAAGCAAGTGTTTGACCACAGCTGTCGTTGAGACCAGTTTACAAGAGTCAAGAGGGTTTTGTCTGGAAAATTAACTTTCTGCTCACTTAAACCCAGGTGTTTTTTGCCTTATAAGGGTAATGTTTCAGGGGGATAAGACACCGTGAGAAAACTAAGTGGATGCAAAGTCAGTCTCGTCTCGTGCTCCTGTTTCACCTCCCTTAGACAGTTCTCTATAGCTGCTCCTAGGCTTTCTGAGGTTTTGGTACTGTCTCCAGAAATCAAGATCTGAGACCAAAAATTAACTTGCTCTTTACACAAGATGTACTTCAGGAATGAATTTAATACATGGCCCCTTTATGAGTCCCAGAGGCAGCTACTGGTGACCTGGGTCATGTGATGCTGCCTGCCTGAGTTTCTGTCACTGCCTGGGCTCCTGTTGGCAGGGTGTTTGGGACAAAATCTCCGTAACTGGCATCTGGAGACTCCTAGATAAGGGGCAGTATCTTCTTTTAGTTCAGACACTGTGCTGGAGGAACAAGGGGGAAGACTGCACAGAGGTTGTTTTGAGATTGTGGTGAGATTATGTGAGATAATGTGAGATTATGCTTCTAACTCTGAAAAAGGACTTTATTGGGAGCTGCAGAAAAAGCACATGTGATTTTTAAAAAAATACTATTTTAATTTTTAGTCTGTATTTCTTTTGAAATGGAAAGTCATCCTGAATTTGAAACTGCCTTCTAGTTCGAGCTATTACAGTAATAATGGGGCAGGTTACCATCGGTCTCCTAGCACTGAAGGTGTACAGCTAATACGTAATCATATAGCTTGCCAAAAGTAATTTTACATTAATTTGGTATAACCAGGTCACTTTGGGTCATTGTGGTAGTCATCAGAGGCCTGTAAATGGTACAGTTAAACCAGTGGATACTATTTTTTCTATTAATCTTCCTAGAAAAGCCTTTGTAATCCTAATTTTCTAGGCCATTAGGGTAAAGGCAGATTACAACTAAAGCTGGTTTATTAACTTTACTCACCTTGGGTTTACCCAGCCCAGATCTCTTCTGTTAGGTGCCTATACCTGGAGTCATAACTTTCCTCAATGGTCTTTCAAAGTTGTTTTCTTACTTTAGGCCTGAGTATCCTTATCTTACTGTGAAGTTAGATTCAGCTTCAGAGTTGGCCCTGGACTGAGCAGCAGGTTGAACCAGCAGCTCTCCAGAGGTCCCTGCCAACCTCAGTTATTCTGGATTTCTAACTTGTGCCCTCTTCACAGCATGTGAGGCAAACTACTTCTCAAGCCCAAATTTATTCACAGTTATACAGCACATTGCAGTAAAGAAGGAAAAGCACCCAGTCTGTGGTGGCTGAATCTTCTTGCACTGCTTCACCTGTCAGTTGAGTGATGCAACCCTGCACAGCCCCAGTCATTGCCCCTGATGGCTGTGACCAAGCCAGGAGAGCATTTCTTGGGGCTGCCATGGATCAATCCCAAATTACAAGCCACATGTCCCCACAGGGGGCAACAATGGATTAGCAATTGGCTCTGGACAATGCAGGTGACGAGCCTGGTGCCTCCTAGGAGCTGAGAGGCAGAAGAACGGACAGCGTTCCCTTTCCCCATGAAAGCACTTGTCTTAATGACAGAAATCGTATTTTTGCACCTGCTTCATTTGTTCCTCGGCACTCAGCTGCTGACCACAGACCCCTTCTGATCGTTTCCCTGCAGCCTCCTGGGATAGACGGCCAACCAAGGCCATCCCTCGTGTCCAAAGAGGCAGCGGGTGGGTGCTCGCCCCCAGCGCCCCTCGAGCTGCAGCGCACCCGCCCCGAGAGGCTGCGTGAATCTTGCTCGGCCGCTCTCGGAAAGCCTCTCCCTGGAGCTCTGCGTGAAAGTTCACAAGCGGCGGGCTCTGCCGCCACCGAGAGACCCGTCCACGCCGCGGCTCCCGCGGGGCGGGATGCCCGTGTCCGTGAGCGCCGGAGCCCGCCCGGCGTTTCGGCGCGGACCAGCAGATGGCGGCGCCGCCCCGGCTGGGCGCGCAGCCCCGCGCACGGC
>VZRQ01001483.1:857033-1013291 GCA_013397975.1 Machaerirhynchus nigripectus
CAGTGCGGGCGGGGTTTGGGGTCCCTGCCCTTGCAATTGCTTTGCTCCTCCAACTTGCGGGGCGCAACCTGCGCTCCGCCGGCCTCGGTGCGGCCGGAGCGCGCTGCTCCCGCCTGCCGCTGGCCGGCCCGGGGCGCGGGAGTCCCCGCGGGCAGCGCTCGGGGTGCTGCGGACGGTGAGGTGCCGCCGGGAGGAGAAGAGCCGCCGTGATCGGGCCGGCCCCGCGTACCCCCGCGTACCCCGCCACTTCCCCAGAAGTTTGGAAAGTTTGCGAGCTCGCATCTTGCAGAGGCGCCGGGTGCGCGGTGTCCGCCGCGCTGCGAGGAGGAGAAGGAGGGCGGCTTGGCTCCGGACCGGCGAGGCGGTGTCCGTGTGCGGTCGGTGTGCCCCCGGGTCTGTGCCAGGGTATCCGGGTAAAGGAGAGGCAGGGACGAACTGCGGTGCGGATATTATCTCCTCCAGCCCCACATGAAGTCCCAGATTAAATTGTCGAGGCTTAATCGATTAACCGCGATTCAGTCATCCCCGTGTAATCTCCCCCGCGCCGCACTCTGCCTCCTCAAGCGCCGGGAAAAGAAAAACCCGAAACAAACCGAAAATGAAATAAAACGCAGCTCTGGGCTTGAGGTGATGTGAGCAGCAGGAGTGAGAGAGCGGGACTGCCCCGCCGGGCGCCGCAGGAGCGTAGGGGCGTCCCGCAAAGGTCCGGAGGAGCAGCAGCTCTCCGAGGGGGTTTTTACAGCCACATCAGTGAGCTGGGACCAGTGATACTGCATTACAGCATCAGTGTTCACCACTTTACACAGTTAAAACAGTGTGTCTTGCCTTTATTGTTTATCTAGTTTAGACAGCAACTCTCACAGTGAGTGCCCGTACTATTTTTTAAACTAATTTTCAGTTTCAGCTGGTCTTCACTTCTTTATGTATTGATCCATTAATGGTTGTGTATTCGCACGGGTGGTTTCAGGGATTTGCTGCTTCTAATTTATTCTTCACTGAAACATTATATCATAACAGTGGGCGTCATGGGTAAATATTACATAGCACCTTGCATTGTCTGTGTAACTTCATAGTCAGGAAAATATCGTTACGAAGGCTTAAGACGAACTTTCTCCTGGAGGATTTTAAGTGTTTCTGGAAAACTGAGCGTTTTTACTACAGTTCAGCTAAACTCTGACTCCGCTTGAACTTTGTGAATTTAGTATAAAGTTTACTTAAACTTGGCTCAGTTCAGAGTGTGTGTGTTCTACTTCTCATAAGTATGTGAATGATCATCCTTTCTCTAGGACCTGAAGTCCTGGGTTTTTGCCTGTTTTGCTAGGGAGTCAGCCAGGATGTGAAGCTGCTAAGGCTCCACTGATGAGGATGCAGTGATTCCCTGGAGCATGCTGAGCGCTTATGTTAATGCTCTTGTATAATCAGGTGTCAGAGTTGAAGTCAGAATCATAAAGCTTGACACTTTCAAAGGCGGTTTTTGATTTGCTCAGGAAGGAAGCGTAAGATGATGGTCATTTTCTGTGAAAAGAAAGTGTTGCAAATCAGCAGCATCAGCTATTCTGATTCTGTTCTCCCTCCATTTCTCTGCTACTAGACTGCTGCCTTTTTTTTGTGGACAGTGCTCGCAGGCTGTTAGGACAGCTTCCATGAAGAATTCAGTATTAAAAAGTTGGCATAAGTTCATTTTTTGACATAGAAGGCAAGTAACAGCTTTCATACAAAGCATTCTGCACTCTAAAATGAATATAGTAGAACCTTGCTAATCCACAGTTATGACTAGCGGTCTCGCCTCGCCTCTCTGCAAAGATTTAATAACAGATGCTGCAGTGAGGGCTTGTATTGCTAAAATGTTATTATTTTTTCACAGTATGCTACAGCTCACTTACTAGAATACTACCATGTAGTCTCTTCAAAAGCAAAGATAAATGGCAACTGTCAGAAGAAATGAAAGTGGTTATAGTCTTTGCTGCAACTTAGTTATTTTTTGTTTGCTTAGTTGCTATCTACTAATTCATTATTGCAGGATAATGCACTCATCATGAATGCCTGAGGACGTTGTCTACATTATTTATACATTCAAAAAAAAATACTTTTGCAGAGTTAGTTATAAAGTATGATGCTCACTCTGCCTGCCATCGGGAGATTACTGTCAAGCAAGACTGTATTTGCAAAAGTGACCTGGTAATGAAAGATTCTTTGCTGCCTTAACCCAAATGAAAGCAGCCAGTCATTGCACTGGATGTTTTACAGTATGACTGTCAGCATTTTTTTCAGCTTCTTTTCTTGTTAGTTGGCTTTGTTTTATTGAATGCTTCCAGAAGAATAGCTGATTTTAACAAAGGCTTCCAGAGAAAAATGATTTGTAAAGACAGAAGATTTTTTTTTTTTTGGAGGAGTGGAAGAAATACATTAAGCTCAAAGGAAACAGGATGGTCTCAAGGGGATTGGAGAGAATTTTGCTGCATGTTTGTATGTTATATTAAAACAACTGAAAATAAGCACCTGATCCCGAACATATTTAAGGTAGTTTTGAATGTCTATTTGTTTAAGTAAATATGTATGTATTTATTTATGTTACTCTGGAGGAATGCTACCATCCAGTGCTTCTCAAACCTGCCACCTTACTCTGTGTTCTTTAATCTATGGCAAGTTTTTCCTTGCCTTGGAAGCACAGGCTTGAGTCATGAGTCTCTGTTCTGTCCCAGGTGCATTGCAGCCAAGGGGAGAGCTGTCCTTCCTACAGCGGGGTCTTGGATCAGGCCCTTCGAACCTCAGGTGGCACTCAGCAATCCTAAAGTGTCACCACACACATTTGGCACCTCATTGGAGGTACTCAGCACTTTGTAAACCAAGGAGCTAAACTAGATTCTTTACCCTTTACAGCTGTGTGGCTGAAAATTTGACAGTGATGAGCTCCAGATGACCACGTAGCCTCTTAAACACCTCACCTAGTAAAATAAATGAAGAAGAAATATGCAATAGGATTATTCCTTTGAGCTCCATGATGAAGAGACAAATAACCATAAAAGCAGAGGGCCAGCTGCATCTCTCAGGGATGTTTACCTGCATGAATAGTTCATTGAAAGTGCTGCCATGGATTACTCATGTGTGTGGATCAAGGGCAAATACATAAATTTGAGAGGGGCACAGGTTAGGTTGATGTGCACGTGGAGTTTTAAAAAAATAATTTGCATCATGTAAATCATTCTGTGCTGCATTCGTAGGATCATGAGATTTTTGGTTGCATGAGATGTCTTGAAAGAAACTAGGGAGGCTATAAATTAAATTGATCCTCTCTCCCCCCTGTTCTTTTCTGTACTGTAGAAATTTGATGTTTACTTATTATCCTCTTGTAATGCTGTTAGTTTGGGGAGTTAGAGAAATAGTGGCTTTGATGGCAAAGCACAGGATGTGGTTGCATGGATTGTAAAGTGCCCTTGAATCACTGGGAAGATCAGGGTACAATTCCTTGCTTTATCACGAGAGAGCTGTACCAGGAGGGATACAAATTACTTCCTACTTTGTGTCCTCATTACTTTATTTTTTACTCTAATAATTATTTACAAATCCTATAAACAAGAAGCATGTCTCCAACCTTTCTTGGTAGTGGGATTTATAGTCAGAACCGTCACTGGTGATGCAGGTCTTGCAAAGCCAGTACTTGTCACTGCAAGAGCGTGTCTGGTTAGTGAATTCCTGCAATTAGTATTTCTGCTGTCCATCCCCTCTGCCCGCAGAAATCTGTTGTGCGGTCTTGCTTTCAAACACAGGCTCATGCAAGTGGAACTAATTTTCCTACCAGTCTTAAAATACCATAAACTGAAGACATGACAGGTGAGTGGTGCAACACACCATTTACTGTGGTGCAACACACCATTTACCTACTACCAAACAAAAAAAAAAACAAACCCAAAGTGTAACTGATAAATAACATTGAGAACTGGAATATACACAGGTAGCAGGCTGAAAGAACCACCCTTAGTGTGTTTAGCTAAATATGCATGTGCCCAGATTTACTAAAAATATGCAAGCTTTTCTGATTTGGGGGAAAAAATAGTCAATTTATGACAGTTTTTAAAAATCCTACTTTTCCTTAGGAGAGACCTTAGTCATCCCAGGAGAATTTTTTTGGTGCTAGATAAACAACTTCGTTTGCAAAACTATATTCTTGTTGACCCTCCTGAAGAATTCCCATTCTGCATTAATACTAGCCAATTACAAAAAAAAAACAAACAAAAAAAAAAACAAACCCAAAACCAATCAAAGCCAAAGCAGAAATAGGGGGAGAATGAGACTCGTATTCACAATTGATTTTGATTCAGGGGCTGCTCTTCATGCTGTGTGCAGACTGCTAAAGTGTTGTGAGCAGGACTTCGGCCAGCTACTTTCAAGTCTGCAGTTTCATGGTGCCAGTATTTCCTTTTTTTGTTTGTTGTCAAAATATTAAGTCCATGCAGGTACTTATTTGTCCAGTAACTTGATGTCATGATCCCCCATAAACATGTAGCTCTTTGTTATGGAAAATAAATGCAAATACACACACCATTTTTTTTTTCTCGTCTTAAATATTTAGCAGCAACTTACCAGAAAGGAAGATTTACTGCATGTCTACAGATATTGCTACACATAAAAAACTTCATCTGATCCAGACTTGTCTATATTTGATATACAGATACTTTGTTTAAGTTAGAAACTATTACTCTTTTTGATACAGTTATGATTTGTAGAGCCTAGTGATCACTTCATGTATTCTTCTGGCAGATATTTTATTTAATTGGTTTTCTGTTTTGTTCAGTTTGCAATAAATTGTGAGGAAAGCTATAAAAAGCATTGACTTCAACATTACTGTAGCAGTACATGTAATAGTAAAGGTAGTTATCTATGCAAACTGGGCAAAAGTCCATTTGTGGTAAGGTTTGGGTGGTGTTTCTGCAGAGTAGTCAGACTGTGTTTTATGAAACTGAAGGGAGCATGAGGTCAAAAATCCTGACAGCTCAGACCTTTGATAAATGGCAGATATATTGCAAAGTGAAAAGCAGATTTCCCATAGGGAGGGTTTTTCTTAAAATTCCTTGAGATGATAGTGTGATTATAAAAACAAACAGAAACCAAACCCAATAATCATATTTGAATGGAACAGCAGAATCCCACGTGGAAAGCAGAATGATTTTAATCTGATTGAAGTAACTCAGGACTTTAACATTTCTTTTTCCTTTTTCTTTTTTAATGGTATAAAGTTTCTATCTTACTTCATCTATTTGCTTCTACCACTGTTTTCCCTCTCTACCAGCTTTACATCTTGCTGTAAGTCATATTGCTACCTGCTGAGCTTTCTCCCCATTTCAGCAAATTCCAACTGCTAAAGGAAAGAGAGAACCTCTTCTCATCCCCTAAGTAGACACTTAAAATCGATACATTAATTAGTAAATGTGTATTTCAAACATGCTTCAAAATCCTCCTCCATGAACAGCCCTCCACACCTGCAGCCATAGCTGGTTTTACCTGGTTTGCTTAGGCGCAAGCTATTATAGCAGTGCTACTGTGCCAACGTTGGGACAAGCTCACTTTAAATCTAGGAGGGAAATTAAGCAATGTACACTCAAGAGAGACACCAGATTGAAATCCTCCCTCTGGTACTGCTGATGTATTATATGTGCATGATAAACCAAACAATCATTAGGGGTGTGTTTAGGCTGGGGATAGCAGTTCACATATCACAGTGGGAACATAATGCCTTCTTCCCAAGCCTGATGGTCTTAGAAATCTACTGATAAAGATCTTTGGAGAAAGAAATGAGGACATCCCTTTTGACTTTATTAAAATTCAGTAGAGTAGTAGATCCTTTTTGAAAGAACAGAAGGGGAAAATGATGAGCTTTTCATAAAAACAGTAATTGTTCTGCTAAAATGGGAAGCTCTGTAAGGTATGTACTGCTTTATGAATTTAAAACATGAAACTACCTAGATTACAGAAGCTTTTATGCCAAGCCCTTTGCCTGTCCAAATATAGTATTTTATGGTTGTGTCAGTTACGACCAAAGGTTGTTCCCATAAAGGAAAGAGAATCTGCAGTACAGTCAAGGGGGATCTTTTAATGTTCTGAAAACTCAACTTCATTTAAGCAAAATTGGAAAGTATAGGCAGAAAGTATTCTGCAGTATATGACTTCTTGCTGTAGCTCAGAATGCAGCTTGATGACCTACAACATTCCTTCAGCATTTTTATTCTCAAAGTCTCACATTCCTCACCAAACATTCCCATCCCCAAACCCCTGTCCCAGTAGTAATAATTTAAAACTCTAACAAATCACCAATGACAAAACCACTTTTAAAGAAATAATGGATGGGATCCGTTGCCATGCCTTACTTCTTTAGGAAGCAGAAAATTCTCCACTGCAAGGGTGCCAAGACACTAGTAAAAGTTGCCCAGAGAAGTTGTGGGTGCCCCATCCCTGGAGCCATCCAAGGGCTGGCTGGATGGGACTTTGAGATACCTGGTCTAGTGGAACATTTCCTGCCTGTGGCAGGGGGGTAGGAACTAGATGAACTTTATGGTCACTTCCAAACCAAACCATTCTGTGATTTTATGATTCAACCATTGAGTCTAAGCTTGGACTTCTGCAGTAGGAAGGAGATGGGGATGGTCTCTGGATCCCTGACAATCTTTACAGGCATGCTTGGGAAAGTCTGGCACATCTGCTGGACTTGCTGACTTCGGTGCGATGTGTAGAGAAGTGCTGTGCTTATGAATCCTGTTGGATGTCATCAGCCCTGGATGAGGCTGTTGTGGAAAGAGGAGAGATGCTGAGGTGCTGCTGTCTTGCAGGACTGAGAGCCCTTGGCAGAGCGGGTGATGCTCTGCGCAGCCCCATCACCACGTCTGCGAGCTCTGGGCAGAGTTGAGGTGGTCCTGGTGATACCTGGGGGAATTTAAGGCTTGGCCAGAGACAGAGCATGAAGTTCCAGATGAACAGCTGCTGGATTAAATTGAAGCTGAATAGTAGTGCCAAAGAACGTTGCCAGTTATCTCACCAGTATCTTCTGAAATACCACTTGCCTTACATAGGTGATTTTGCAGTTTCCTACCTGCAAGGTGAAAATAATAGTACTTCTCTATTTCTTAGGATGCCTTTTGCCTAAAAATTAGCTTTGCACTTTGATGTTAAAGTAACGGTTATCACCATAACACCTAAAAGAGACAGGACTATAGAAAATCACATCTGTGGTTTCTTTGTTCCTTTGACTGCTTCACAGTACAGCCCAGGAATCAGAGAAGAAAAGACTGTCACAGGTCATGCAAACTTGTCTGCTTGTTCTGATGTTTGTTTTGATCAGGGCTCCTTTTAATGTGTAGGCCATTTTAATTTAAATGTCTAGACTCTGGCACTTCAAGATCCTTGAACAGTCTTCAGATTATGTGACTAAAAACAGTTTCAGTGAAACTTAACCTGTATTAAATATGATTTTTCTGCCTTTGTTTAGCAGTATAACGAAACAACTATGCTTCTTTCTCAGTGTTTTTACTTTTTCTGCTCTTGTAGACTAATAAATATTTCTCTGAATAATGTTTATTTTGACCTTTTAAGTTTTCTTTTATTGCTCATTTCTGCTAGCTCTTTAATTGCACCCTCTGGATAGGACAGTACCTAGATATGATAGTACCTGTCTATTGTGTATCTGACAGGCACATTTTTAGAAATGTACTTACAGAGATTATTGTTCATTTCTGGAATCCTTCTAATTGCTCTAATGTCCTTGTGATTATCTGTTTTCCTAAAAAGAAAATCACAGAACAGTAAATAGGTTTGTTTTTTTCCTAATGGGAAGTCATAAAAACAAATAATTTGGTCATTAGCAAAAAAGCTATTTTTTGGTGGTTTTTGTGCAGTAACATTGTTAAAAGTTTGTCCTAGTAGATGAATTAGGTATATTTAACATTTTTTTCCACCATTCACTTTATGAACTTTGTTTCTTTGTCACTGGAGGCACAGTAAAGCTCCATGAGTGTTGCAGCAGATTATTTGGAAGCACAAACCCCTGTGATGTGTCCTTACTCCTGTGGAGCAGTAGGCCCGTGTTTACTGGCCAATGTGTTCAGTTTTAGCAGATGGCAAGCTACACTCTGTGAAACACTTTTTTTTTCACTGTTACTGTCTCTTGTCTGGCTGCTGGACTGAAAGTGCCACAGGGAAAGAGCAGTCTCCCCCCTGCATGTGTATGAGCAAGATGTGTGCTGGGGTTCTGCTCTGAGTAGGTAGTGTTTAGGTGTTGTGTAAAACCAATAAATAATGATGATGGTGATTGAGAATTGAGCTGTTCCACCTGTAAATTTTATCAGTGCTCAGCTTGGCCTTCTTAACTGAGCTGTGGTGGAGAAACATTGCTTTTCTCAGGTGTTGAAGAAGAGCCTGTTTATGATTAATGCATTCCCATGCTTCCCTCCACCACAAATTGTCACTGCAAGACAGATGCCCAAGGGGATGGAGCTGCAGGGTGAGAGGAGTATGTTGGAATCACTCTTTGAGCTTTCAGCAGTGTTTCACAGTGGTAAATGTGACTGATTCTGAAGAAACAGTTGTTGAAAACAATTTTAACAGGGGTAGTAGGTTGCCATAAAATCCTCAAGGGGTACGATAAGATATTTTTCCTCTGTTTGCTAGCAGAAGGATACCTTGTAACTTGGTCTTTTCAGAGGATTGGAACTGTCTGTGAGTCTAAAGCATCTCAATCTGCAGCAGCACTCGTTAAATATTGCTATTTATGGAGAGCAGAATACACTTCTCTCAGCTCTTGTTTTATGCTCCCAGGTATTGTTTTGGGTGTTCAGCCTAAGTAGGCCCCAGTGTTAACATAGGTAGGGATAAGAGTATAACCCTGAGGGAACACATGAACCCCTTTAGTATGGGCTGCTCTATTTTATGCATGGTTTTTGAAGGGCTCCATGGATGAGATATAAAACCAGAAATAAACCAGACAAAAGCAGCATGTGCCAGGAACAGGTGGATTAGGGGATTACTTTCTGGGTGCACGGAGATCTTTACTGTCAACTACCACCAGCAGTCAATGGGCATCCAAACTGATGTAGTGCACATATGCAGTGTTTCAACAATCAGCCTGTTGCAGAGCTCATGAGGTGAATTCCGGGGAGATTTGTAGCAGCAAATGCCTGGAGATGCCCACGGACCTGGCTGGTGATGCTGGAGCACATGCAGTTGGATGTCATGGAAACACTAATGCTCTTTTGCCCACCTCACCTCAACCTGCAGTGATTTCCCCAGTGGAAAAGGAAATCAAAATCAGATTATTAGGATCTGCTCTGCATTTGTGTGTTTGTACTTACAGGCTCTAATCTTGATGATGCTTAACTAAAGAAACCCCAGTATCCTACTCCATGGCAGGTTGGTATCAGTAAACTTCTGTCTCTAAGTTCCCAGCTGGTTTTGGTAGGGATCTCTCTGTGCTCTTTCTGTACACTTTTTGGGGCCCTGTTGAGAATAGGGGTCACATTAGATGTGGCTACCACACACTGGTCTGTGCATGTGCTAAGTGAACTTCATTCCTTCTGGCCTCTCTCATTTTAGTCTTGTAACCTGCACTAGTTTAATTGCTGTGCATAGGGCTTTGGAATCTTCAGTATTGTAGTATTTCATGAGGTTAGAGCATAGAAAAAGCTTTCTTCTCCCAAGCACAGATGCCTCCATGCAGGCGGTAGGACTTCGTCATAGTTGCAGCTTTTGATGTAAAAGGCCATTTCTTATTTTGCTAATTTGTTTGGCTTTTAATCAAGGGTTTTCTGTGTTTCCCTGCCTGTTACCCAACCACAAAATGGAAAACATGTTAAAAGGTCTCAGCTGCCTTCAGAGCAGTCTTGAAACATGTTCTTTGCCCTGAGTTAGAAGTACAAGCTGAACAGAAACTATGCAAAACATTTATGCTGGGAGGAGGGTGGCTTCAGAGCGAGAGCTGTGTCCTGAGCCCCAGTGACAGACTACAGAGGACTGACAGTGAACCCTCTGGTTGCCTGTGACTGTACTGGTGCTTGGGCAGAAAATTGGGAAGCTGCTACTATTAGTGGTTCTGAGCTTTTCTTTCTCCCTGGATGAGGGAGGCCAATACTGGCAGAGTCAGCTGAGATCTGATCCTCTTCTTTTTGAATTTTCCCAGCCTGATAGGAGAAACAAATATGAAAGAATACAGAGTTTCTTCTTTCCTCTCTTGTATGTGACATCCACTGAGGTGCTGCTGAGCACATGTAGGAGGGAAGAGGATGTGTGGATAGAGCAAAAGTGTCCATATCTTTGGAGCAAGCAGCCCACTGTCAATGTACTAAATTTCTCTTGGGTCACAGATACTATTGCTTAACGCTGTCTAAAACCACTGTAAAGAAGAGAAGCAAAAAAATGTGTTGCACATCAGCTGAACAGCATTTTTGTAGCTTTGTGAAACCCACTTTGTGATCCACTGATTAAGTTGTTGGCTCCTATCAGCTTCTGTGAAGGAAGATGCAGAAGGAACACATTCCCTGCATATAGGCTGAATCAGGCACCTTTGCTTAAAAATTGTAGGATGTAGCTCAGTGAACACGTTTTCAGTTCATAATGAAATACATATGTTCATCTTCATGCAGCATCTTTCAAGGGCTACTGGGCAGATCACTGAGGGCCACTAACAAGATCTTCTTTTCCTTCCTTCCTTTCTTCCTCATCCTCCAACTGCTTTAAACCAGATTTTTTTTATGAAGTGGGCTTCATTTAGAAGGCTTTGAACCTTTAATAATCTTATTGCTCTTGGAGAACTCTAAGAGAGAATTTTAAAAATTTATTTTATAAGCACCTTATGCCCTGCATTCCATTTTTTGATTTACAAACCTTTGGGAGGGAGATGGCTGATATCAGACTACCATATATAATCCATGTGAAAACTGGGTTGTTAGCTGGTAAATTATCAATATAAAATCTTTTTTGTGCTTTAGTTAACTGCAGAAGGGCACTTCTTAAATTGGCATGAACTGCTACAACATAAGAATTGAGTGAAAGACAAGCTTCTTCATCAGTGGGTAGTCTTAGTTTAGTTTGATCAGTCTGCAAGCACACAGGAACGTTCAGGCTGCTTTTGTGTTTGTTTCTGAGGCAAGAGATGCTTTATGAACACTGGAGCTGCATAAAAAGAAGAGCCTCCACTTCCCGTTTGAATCAATGTCCATATTATTGTGAGGGATTACATCTTGGCTCTAATGTTCATGACTGTGAAGAGACCGTTCCTGAAGACGGGAATGTAAAGCTACAGAAGGATGTAATTTTTATCTTGTTTGCAGAAACTGCCAGCAAGTGTGGTTATTGCATTGCTGTACTTTGTGAAGTACATCAAGGCTTCCCTAAGGGAGCAGAACTCAGCCCAGTGTGATATTTCACAGGGGTTGGTACCTCAGAAGTTGAGCCCATTGAGCTGAGAGCACTGAAATTCACATTTAGGCATAGACTCTGTGCCAGGGAATAATAAAAGGAGTTCATAGTCTTTGATCCACAGTCTGTTGTATGTGGATGGTTTGCACAAAATATGCACACTTTTTAATTTTTGTAGCCTCTAAATAGACTTGCATTTATTAAGTGAACCTAATTGTCACAGTTGCTATCAGTCAGTCAGAAACTTTGCTCCCCTTTAGGCAAGTTCTGCAGCTGTTCTTTGTTCCTGTTACTTTCCCGTCTGCTTTTTTGTATGTCTCATTCCTCCTTCCTCCTTCGTCTCCGTGTTTCTCCTTTGTTATTCTCCCTTCATTTCCTTCTCCATATGAAATCACCTTTCTCACCCCTGAGGGCTTGAATAGCATCATCTTCCCCATTCTTTCTGAAAAAAAAGATCTTGAAAGATGTGGTTAGTAATGACACTGACATGTTATCAGTTTGGGAGTTGCCATTCCAGTGAAAATAGATGTTCACTCTTGGTCTCATGTTGTGTGAAGAATTGGACAGACTGCATGGCATTGCTTAAGGAAATCTCGTGTTCATGGCAGGAGCTCTAGATCATGGCAATAGAAGATGTTTTAAAAAAAATTGTCCCCAAAATACATCGTAGTTGAAACTGGCCCAGGATCAGTGTATTTCACCTAACGCCCAAAATCAAAAGCTGCAAAGAGATCTCTTCAACTTACTAGAGTTAGTTTTGGACTGGGGACATACTATGAAATACACTGCTTCTGTGTTAAGCTTCCAGGTGAGTTTAAATAATCACAATTAGAAATGAAATACTCAAAATTCCATTTGAGTTCTGTGATCTGCACATGCCATTTAATAAGAATTTGACATGACTCGGCTGCTCATCCAGGTTTAATTGAAAAATAATCATAATCTATTCAGTGTTAGATTTAATGTATAGAAGAAGTACTGTGAGCAAAACATAGCTTCTGAAATGTCTATTACCGTAGATTTTATTGTCTGGATTAAGTTCAGATATTAGTGCTTGGGTGATGTCATTGTGAGGTGTGACTTTGCCAAGTATGCCTCATTATTACTTTTTGCAATGGATAGACAATGAATTCTTTTTCCTTTAAATGAAATTAAATATTTACAAGCTGTTACTTACTGCAGGAATTTAAATGAATGGAGCTTCTTTTGAAAACAAATGCAAGCTGAGGAAAGCAGAGACAGCAAATGAGTTTGAAGCTGTCACAGGAGGAAACTTTGCATCTCATATATCCAAGCTCTGTGGCTTTATCAGAGCCCTGAAAACATGGGAGTCAAAAGCAGAAACGTGTAAGGTCTTGGTTTCTGGCATATCTTATTTCTCTGATGCAAGTGCACTTGCTGTGTAGTCACTGCAGTTCATGAAAGAAGATGAACAGATTTAGAGTGCTTTTATCTAACAAGAAATTGATACTGTCTTAGGGGAATGACTTCTAAGAAGAACATGAGAATGTCTGTACTAGACTAGACCTGTGGATATTTAGGGAAGAGCATCAGACTCAGATGAAAATTTTGTGATCCTTCACCAGACAGCTTTTCTGGCCAACAGCAATTTGTGGCTCAGGGGTAACTGTAAAAGCTTCTCAGGTGCAAGAAACACCTTGTTTGTAAACATGAAATGAGATGGAAGATGAGCTTATGTACTTGCTAGTTTTGGATTTCTATTATCCTTTCCATAAAGCTAAATGAGTTCAAATTTTGGGGTATGTTCTCTAAGTGATTTAAATTTTGTAGATTTGTCTCTACAATTTAGAGGTTTAAAACCATTTCTTGATTCTGTATTGATTGAAGTAGTATTTAAATTCAGACAAATTATATGAAGTAAGAAGTAGCTCTATCAACATAATTTAAAAATTATGGGGTTTTTTTCTATTTGAAGTTTCTCACCAATCTGGGTAGTTTAAAGAGTGTTATTTCTCTTGAGTGAATGTTGTTTCTGGAAAGAAAGATGCTTCCCAAAAGCAGTTTTAGAAGTCTTTTTGTTTCTATGTAATTTATTAAAGCATCTTTTTAGACGTGTTGTCTAGATGTTTAGATGGTGCTGTCATATGCAAAAAGTACAAAGTATCCCGAAAGTTTTCCTTGGTTATTTGAAGCTGAATAAATATTCATTAAATGGACAACCTCATCTAAGCCAGGATGAATTTTAAATTCAAGCCATTATTCTTTTGGTACATAACCAATACTGTGTATGTTCTTATCAACAAGTGAGTCTCATTTTTAATTTATGGAAGTTTACCTGAGAGTATTCAAGTGTCTCACCCTTTCCATGTATGAAAATATGCCTTTGATGTCTCAGCATTTGACTTTAAAACAGCTGATCTTCTGGTGTGCTGTATAATAAAGTTGTTTTGATACATACAAGAAATTCTGCTTGTTTGTTCCAAGTTTGCATGGCATAGTTAAGCTAGGTTTTTGTTCAGTAAAAACTAGTGATTCTTTTGAAATGGAAATCAATCCTTTTCTCTTAAGTTGCTTAAAAGGCTTATTAAACAGGCATGATCAAGTTTCTTAGATTTTAAGAAGTGCTGAAAGTAAATTTTGAAAATCTGGCTCATTCTTATTTACAAATAGTTCATGATTTTTAAATAGAGAGTTCTAGTGCTGTCTTTCCATTTTAAATATTGTATTGAAGGACATCAGTAAAACATTCAATTATAGTGATCTATAGACTCCCTGGGAACCCAAGCTGTGATTGTATTTCTCAGCTACAGTAAAGCAGTACCATTTCATTGACTTAAGTTTTGTCCATTATAAAAGGATCCTTGGCTTTAATTTGTCTCACAGGTCGTGGAATGTTAGCAGTAATGGAAAGGAAGAGGTGCAAGAACCTACAAAATGGAGAGAAGTAAACAGAAACAAGTAATAACCCCAAGAATTGTGTTCTAATTGTTGAATTCCATGCTGTTCTTTCTTACTGTTCTTCCACTTCATTTTATTTTTTCTAAAGTTCTATATTATTGCATTTATCTAGAAGAAACAAGCCTCTTAGAATGAGCAGAGGGTTGTTGTTTTTTGCCTTTCTTTGTCTTCTTACTCTCTCTTAGTCCTCTACCTTTCTTTCTGTGGATGGGTAATTTAATCTTTGTAGCTGCTGTGTGTTCAGCACCACTAGGGTCAGCATGTTACATATGGAAGGCACATCAGCTGAAGGAAACTAATATCCCAATCAACTTACCACCAGTGCAGATAGAGGGAAACCAGCTGGCATGAGTGAATTGATTTCTGCATCAATCTCCTTGCACAGGCAATCAATTCAGCAGAGAGAAACGAGACCTGAGTCCTCATCACTTCCCTGTAGCAGAAGGCTCCCTATAGTGGAGTTTCATCCTCCTGAGCTCAGTGCTGCACTCTCCAAACTGTGAGAGCAGGGGTTCTCCAAATGGTGTCACTGAGCCCAAAGCCTGTAAAAGGCCACAGCAGCTCCAGTGTGTTTCGGGTCAGATCCTTGGGCTAATGCTGCAGCCATACTAGTCACCATGTTAGTTAACAGGTATTTAAGCCCCAAAAGCATTAGGAGCCTCTCATCTCTCATTGCTAACAGCATGAGGCTCATCCTGACAACAGAAGCAGCACCAATTCTATTTGTAATTTTTTGTAGTTTCTGAATCACATGCATGCTAATAATTCTGAGGAATGACATACAAGTATGCATCATTATTATATCTACAAGGGGAAAAAACATGGTTTTCTTCCCTTGCTTTTTTTGGTGAAGGAACAGTGGTGCAGCAAACCAAGTCTGTTCAGTACTAAAAATTTTCAGGACGTTATACTGTGTAACGTAGGTAATTACTTAAATAGTCAAGTTAAAGAGAAAATAATTAGAAGGTTAATTTGGATTCATCCCTCCCTATTACCACTTAAAGATGTTGACGGTAGAGTTCTGTTACTGCTTCATTTAGCTTGACTATTGCAATGACCCAGCTCCTTGCATTTCAGACTGTTCTTGTTCAGGGGTGAGGTAGAGGGTTTGTGTTTCTGGATCAGAGCATGTAGCACTTGTGGCATTCCTAGTACCACAGAATTAGGAGCAAATAAGATGGCATTGGCATACACAAGGAAACAGACTTGCTCTGCTTTGGTCCCAAAGGTGTCATTGATTCTATTTGCAGTACATGGTCAAATATTTGTCTGTGGTATCAGAGAGGTTAACAAAAGGTTGTCATAGGGCAGTGTTTGTCACAAATAGTGACATTTACTTGTTGATAGGATAGTATAATGTCAGCATGTTGTGGTGCAAATGTCATCATTTTGTGATGTGACAAATTGTCCCCAAGGACAGACTTTTTAAGAGATCCTAACAGATGCTGGAAAAATGAGTAAGTTAGACTGATTTTAACAATCAGAAGTTTAGAAAGCAAAGCTTGCAGCAATCTGTATCACTTTTCATTGTTGAAGGGTCTTTGCTAATGTCACAAACTTCAGTCATTATATACATGATCCTTCCTTAGCAGGCAAATTTGTTGATGCATCATGCTTCAAGGCAGCTCCAGAGATGACAGTTTTTTCAGTAATAAATGTGTTTAATGGGACTGTTCTCCATTTGTAGCAGAGTGGATTTTCCTATTTTAACCACAAAATAGTAGGAGAATTTGGACAATTTCCAGTCTGTCAAAATTTAAGTGCAATAGGAAGTAAGATAATTTTGTTTGTATTTGTTCTGTCCTTCCTTCAAACCTTGTTTGAGGCAACTGTGAAGCATACTAAGCAGTGCTGCTTATACTTTATCTGCAAGGCAAATCCAGCTGGGATGGCTGTGCTGTGTTAACACACAGCCATCCGCACTTATGTTTGGTGTTGTAATGTATTCCTGGGCCGTTCCTGTGTACGCCTGATACATACGGTAAGAAATTGAAAGAGAGGATGTTCAGTAGTTTCCAGAAGACATTTTAAATAAAATTAATACATTCAACTTGCACTGAAATCAGGGCCTTTGAAAATTATGATTTGGTTTATTAAATATGAAGGGGATATTGTGGTGAGAATGGAAGGCCACAGCTTTTTCTGTGGAAATAGAGGATTTCCTATTCTGTAGAAACAGACTATGTGGAAAAGTTGTCCAAGCACAAAATAATTGAATCATAGATTTCTGGATTCAGTAGTGAAATATAGTCTTAGACAGGCATAGTCATTCTTCAGAGTGGTGGCAGCATGCAAGGCGGATTCTGTCAAACGTGGATCAGAAAAGCAACACATAACAGCGCCAGCAGGCTGTATCCTGGCCCCTCTTAGTGAAGAGTTTGTGCTCATTCTAAACTGGACTTCAGATAAGTAATCTGGTATGAAACTACTTTCCTGTACATCCTGGTTCCAGCCAGGATAGCGTTAGTTTGTTTTGTAGTATCCCTTCTGGGGACAAGGGGTTCCATCTGGGCAAGAAAACATGGTGGAGGGATCCATCTGATACTGTGTATTATCGAGAGTTTTTCTGTGTGAATAATTTCTTTTCTTATACTTTTTGTTATTAATATTGTTGCTGTTAATATTAATTTTCTATTTTTTTTCTCATTGCTATTTCCAGTAAATTGTTCTTACCTCAACTTGTACCTCCAATTGGACGGGGGAGGGGAGTGGCACGTGGTTTTAGAGGGAGTACTAAATTGGAGAATACCATTCCTAAGCCACAACAGCCTTACTTGGCACCAAAAAGGACTGTCATGGTTTCATCCCAGCTGGCAACCAGTCTCCACGCAACCCTCACTCACTTGCCCACATGCGGGATTGGGGAGAGAACTGGAATGGTAAAAGCTAGAAAACTTGTGGGTTGAGATAAAGACAGTTTAATAAGAAAAGGAAAAGCCACACGCACAAGGAAAGAAAAACAAAAAATTAATACCCTGCGGCCCGTGGGCAGGCAGGTGTTCAGCCATCTCCAGGACAGCAGGACCCATCATGGTAATGGTGACTTGGAAAAACAAATGCCACCACTCCAAATGTCCCCTACCGCCTCCTCCTTCTTCCCCTCACTTTATATACTGAGCATGATGTCCCATGGTCTGGCATATCCCATTGGTCAGTTTGGGTCACTTGTCCTGGCTGTGTCTCCTCCCAACCTCCCATGCACCTCCAACTTCCTTGCCAGCGTGGCCATATGAAAAGCAGAAAAGCCTTGGCTCTGTGTAAGCCCTGCTCCGCAATAACAAAAACGTCTCTCTGTTATCAACCCTGTGTTCAGCAGGAATCCAACACACAGCCCCATACCAGCCACTGTGAAGAAAATTACCCCAGCCAAAACCAGCACACACCAGATATGAAAGATCTGTTGAAATTTGCGTCTGTATGTTCTCAACTTTCTTTCCACACAGAAATTCCGTTTTGTGTTAAGCACTTACTCTGCCTCTACAGTTTGTAGATCTAAAGTTTGAGCTGCTGTGTCAAACACAGATTGATATAAATAAAACATAGTGTATTCTCTAAATGAGGCCAGGATGGGCTGTCCTTGGACAACTCCCCAGGAGCTGGGGAAGCCTGTCCACTCATGTTCGCTTTAACTGTGACACTACTTTCAAGAGAACTGTGCTCCTATGAACTTTCCTTGCTGTACTTGGCCAATACTGAGCTAATTCCCTGTGATTACACCTGGCTGTAACTTCCTGCTGAGGAAGAGAAATTGAATAAAGAAAAACCAGTGTTTGATGCATATGAACAGTGTTGAACAAACTTTAAACAGCTTTCTAATCAAGATATTTGGACATTGGGCTCTTTTTTCAAACTGTTTGGTGCAGAGCTGATGCACAGCCAATCTTTCTCCTCAGTAAGTTCCTAAAGTAGGAAATTTTTGCTCAGATTTCCAACAGTGTAAGCCTCCATTTCCATAGTTTCTGTCTCAAAAACAGACTTCAGGCGAGCTGTGATTTCTTGACAGAGGACTGCCTGGTTGCACCTTGATATGCAAGCTTGAAGGTTGCACCTTCCCTTCAGAAATGGCAAACAAGGTGGGTCCGTGTGGCGGTTTGAGCCAAATTTCAAGGAAACATTCAAAAAGAACATCTCCTCCTCAAAGGAAGACGGGTTACAGCCACCCCTCCTCCACCAGGTTCGGGAAAAAGAAAGGATTTTCCTCGGAGGAATGTGAAAAAGGAAATAAAAACTATTTATTTAACAAACACACAGGACAATAATAATAATAATGCTAAATAACAAAAACCTCTCGTTGTGAGAGAAAACCTGAAAGATTTTAGAGTCCTTCTCTGGGTGTGGTCTCTGTCCTTCTCCTCAGAGCCGGGTTGGCGTGGGGGCCCCCCTCCAGGCCGGTGGAAGGTCCCTGGGTTCTGATGTTCTGGTGTTTTGAACAAGTCCAGAAGAGGAGGAAAAAAGAAACCAAAGTCCCGGAAAAAACCACTCTCTGTCTCTCTCCGAAGAAGCAGAGCCGAAAAACAAAACTGGCTGAAAAGCAAGAAGAGTACTCTCCTCTGCTCCTCAGCAGCAAGAAGCTAATCTCTGTGTCCTTGAGGTACAGACTGTTTGAAAAGTTCGCTCAGTTTTTTTCTCTCTGTCTTGCACTCAGTTTTAAAGGCATAGAAAGGCACAGGAATCCTGTCTGGGCATAGAACGGTGATAGGGGATACACAGCATAAAGTCACCTCAAGACAGTCCAGTTGTTTTTGAATCTCTTGGGCTTCAGTAACCACTTTGGGTTTGCAGGTCTGCCAGAGGCTTTCTGTTCAACCTTCAACAGGTAACTTGAATCTTTCTATATCTTAATGTCAAATATGGAACTCTCATTCCACCTCTTTGGTTATAAAAGGCAACATCAAAGATCAACAAGTTGTTGGATACTTTGGAAATTTATGTGATCATGTTACCATAGGTAAACAGAAGGGAAAGAGTGGCAATCTACACAGGAAAGTTATTTTTCTGATGTCAGTCTGATATAAGGGAATCTCATTTTACAGTCCCTTATCGAGAGCTTTCATGTGGCTTTACATCCTCCATGGTATTGCTTTTAAAATGCTGTACTGTACAAACAGTAAAGCATTGTGAATGGTTTTTCATTTTCATATATTTTTAATGTCTTATACTTGCATTAGTGGAAAATCCATCTTATTAAGCCACTTTTAATTTTGATATATATTATTTTCTTTTGTAATAACGTGTATTTTAAAAATCCTTGGGAAATTTTAACTTCTTAAGGAATGTTTGGTATTTTTAAGACTATTTTTCTCAGCTATATGTTTTTTTAAATTTTAGTTTGGTAAGAGTTACAAATTTCTTAGAATCACTGCATACATAATAATTTGAAACGTGTCTGGCATTAGTTCTGTAAAAACAATCTGGATGTTCTCTGATCTGGATCTACAGAGTCATAAAATATATATGGCACTGTATTAAGTTTTATAATGCTCATTACTTCACTGTTGTACCTGTTGGGTAGAAAATCACTGAGGCGAATGAAGAGTATTGCTCTTTGGGCAGCAGAAATATTGGAAGTGCTTTTACATGTCCCCTTCTAGAGATGAGTTTCACTGCAGGGTTCAGCAAAGAAATAATTAGTATTTAAACTGTGAAGGAATATGACTTCTTCTTACAAGAATTACAAATCAGTGAAGCACTGCAGAAGTTTTATTTGAGCTAAAATAATTGCCACATGAGGTCTTTAAAGTTATGATGAGGGATATCTGTGGTCTAGGAGAGTGAGCTTATAACTCAATATAGTAGGACCTTGTTTTGATTCCTGAATCTTTCACCTGACTGTCATTGCAATTTGGGGCAATGCTCTTTGTTCCTGTTTCACATTAGAGCTGTATTACCAATGTAATCTATGTGTCTTTGATATTAACTGGGCCTTCGTATTTAGTTACTTTCAGGGTCAATTGCTAAGCTACTTAGACAACAAATTTAACCTACCTGCTTTGTAATCTCTGTAACTGTGTTCTGGAAGGCCTGAGGGGATTACATGTGTTGCACAACATTGACCATTGTACTCCAGCAATGAGCTCCAAAAGGTTAAATATTTAGGTAATGCTAGCCAACCTTCTGCTTATAACTATAGCCCTAATAAACCTCAATATTTGTCCTGATGACTTTCTATTTTTGAAAGGGATTTTAATTTATGTTCTGTAGTAGATGTGTTTATTTAATCAGGATTGTGTTAGCATTGCTAATGGTCATAATACCTTCAGTTTCAAAGATACTTGCTTTGAAATTTACTGCAAAATAGTGTAAGTGAAACTATTTGGGAGTGTCTAGAAGAAAGTCATGTTGTTGTTTTAATTTCAGAATATGTCATTGTAGCATTCCACTTTTGTTACTGAACAGCCAGTTATTTATTCTGGACAGTTGTATAGGGCATGAAACAGTCCTGTAAGCATGCTGGTGCAAAGCCATAAGAAAACGTGTAAGTTTGTGGTGAGTGTATAATCCCAGTGCAGTTTTGTGTGATGAGAGCTTGTAGTCTAGGCCTTGGATGTGAGCAGTTCCTGAGTGTCAAGCAGGGCATGCAAGCCCCATTTATGTAAGTGGCTGAGGTTCACCTATCTATTATTGGTGGGCTTAGATGCTTTGCAGTATGTTGAGTTTGCATTTGCCCAAGTTCTAGCCCTCTTAAAACAAACCCTCCAAGCCCAAGGTTGTTTTTAAGTGTACTGCTGCTTGGTGCAGCTCTGCAGCCACTGTGCTGACGCAACTGAGATAGGTCGGACACAGGCAAGGGGCTGAGAAAAGTGGCCAGAGCAGTACAGAAAGATGAACGTTGGGAAGCAGCTTCACCTCTGAGCAGTGTTATGAAAAAGATTCCTTGATGTACAGTTTGCTACCTGTTTGTCTGGGTAGCAGTGCTGCCTTAAGCAGCTACAGAGTTTTTCCAGACTTGTACAAACACTCCCAGCTGGTTTCGCTGTAGTTGTTTGTGGAGAACTGAACGGGAGAGGATTTATTGTGATAACAAGAACCTGGACAGCTGGGTTAGACTTTTTTCTTTAATGTCTGATTTAAATCTGTTTTGCTTCAGTTTACTTCTTTCCCTATCGACTCCATATGGAGAAAAGTTTATTTCCTGTCTGTTTTCATCAAGCTTTAATATCTCTGAAAGCCTTTATTAGACTTCTCCCATGTCTTTAGATTTAATAACCTCAACTTTGCCATCCTTTCCTTGTTGCTCACTTGGTTCTGCTTTTCTAGACTGCTCATCATTTTTACGGTGCTCTTCCAGGCTCTTTCCAGTGAATCAGCATTAGTCCTGTGATGCTTTGGCAGGAACACAGTCTTCCAACTATGGCCTTCTAGGTAGCTTTGTTAATTTTATTGGTAAACTCCATTGATTTAATTATTTTTCTTGCTGACAAAAATAATGTATAAGGAGATGAATCTTTTAGAAAAATAGGAACTTTTGTATTTCTTTGGTTTTTGCTTCTCAGGGCAAACTCTGCTTTGAATTAGTGCATCTACTTCAAGTCTTGCATAGTGTCATTGGGTTTTGCATGCCATTGCCTGGATGTTCTTCCTTTCTGGCATACGGGCACACAGCGTATGTCCTCGCACATCTACTTTCACCTCTACCTCACTTCAGTTTTACTGCTGGGCAGTCTCCTGGTCTCCTGTAATCTGTTTTTTTCTTTTTTTCTTCTGTTTAATCTCCTGGCACTGCTGGATTTTTCTTTCTATCTCCCTCTGCATCCCTTATTTTTCTACCTATATGAGCTTCATAATACATTTCTGGATTATAGACATTTATAGGTAAATTTAGTATAAGCAAAGCACACAAGTAAGAGCAAGTTCTGTTAAAATTGGAAGCTCTTGTGCATGTATATATACTTATTTATGTCTCACTTGAAATACTTTGTAGGTTAACCTCTCCTTTATTTTCTCCACAGAAAATCATTCAAATGCTTAGAAATAATGACCTCTATTGCCTTGGTTGAATGTTTCCTTTTCTCTGTCACTTTTCCCATGTGGCCAGAGTGAAATCTCTGCTTCTGAAACAGTACCTTGTATGTCCCTTAGATTTTGGTTTTGGAGTAGAGCATAGAGATGCTATGGTAAAGCAGGTAACAATATTCAGCAGATGTTAATGCATTAAACATAGGAGTTCAGAGGCAGGCTTGTCATTTTTATTATTATTACTGCACAGCTTCTAAGTGTCCCTGTGTCTTCCTAGGCAGATATCTGGAATTTATTGACTGAAGTAAATTCCTTCTGGGTGTTTACAGGAAAAAGTGACAAATGTGATTTGATAACACTGATGATTACACAATTCCCTTTCTGCTGATGAATTCAAAACATCTTCTGAGAGCAATATGGAATTAAGTGTTACCAAGACCAGACACTGAATTAGAGTAAAACCAAACATTGGTTGAACCCTCAGAACTGCAGAATGTCTTGCAGAGACATTCAGAGAACAGAAGAAAAAAATAACAGAATATTAAGGAGCTTTAAATCTTTAATAATTAAACTGATTTTTCAGATAAATAGAAGTGCATAGCTTGCTGAACAGAACAAAGAAGAAGCATTGCTGGTGCTTCTACCAAGCCCTTGGTACCTTGGTACCGACAGTGCAAAGAAATTAATGAGAAGAGGCTATTGAAGAATAACCAGTGGAACATGGGGCACCAGTGATCAGTGTGTCTGCTCTGCACACAGGAGTGCTGTGGTAACGTCACACAACATTAGGTGAAGTTTCTGGTGCAGTTCATGTGTAGCAAAGTGCCTTGCTGTCTTGCATGCTCTACCTTGCAAGCTGAGTAGGTTTCATAGACTGCCATTCGCATTGGTTTAGGTAGGAGAAGGCTGAAAACTGCAGGGCTTGCCACGAATCGTGAGGAAACTGAAATGCTGAATGCATGGAACTATGTATTTCCCAAGTATTTTTTCAGAGGTCAGTGAAGCTTTATCAGCAGTTGTGTACGCTGTCCTGGGGGACCTGTGTTGAAGCACTCTGAGTTGTAATATGAGAGTTACCACTGATAGGGTCCAAGACTTTGTTAGCTAAGGACAGTACAAAGCCAGAGTGCTAAAGGAAGGCTTAGCACTTTAGCACCAGAAGCAAGAGGTCTTGGATCTTCAAAAGACATCACAAAAGATTTGGCATTTTTGTAGTTTCACTGAATATTAAAGATTGCTCTAGATTTGACATTTTACTTCTTGGACTGTTTTTTAATGCAGTCAGGAAGTTTTTGGAGCTCACGGTGTTCTTGTTGTAGGAACAAACAAAGGTGATATTTATAAATACGTAACAGAGGCTCTGAAAATAATTTGGGACCTGGAAACAAATAGCAGAGGACTGTGGGCGAGTGAGAGTTGCTGTTGTGATTTAAAGTCTGCCACCTCTCTTCGGAGTCAGGATGTTTAGCTCTGAGGTAGTGTGGGGTCATGTTGAATGTGTGGGTATATTTAGAGATATGGGAGTTTTGTGATGGGGAATAGTGATACTGTGGTCATCAGGCTCAGTTTCCCACTTTGGCTTTACTACGGCCAGGTTGGATTTTTGAACAAGTCCTGAAATCAGTCTCTTCCTTGACTTGGATAATCTAGATTTTATTTTCATTTTGATGCTTTTAATCTCTCCAGGTAAAACTTCAGTAAAAAGGCAGTTTCTTATCATGCATTTCTGTGGCACAAAGTGCAGAGGAATCCCAAATTTGAACAGAGTTTTGAAGTTCTATAATGTGGAAAGAGGAGTGCACCAAAAGCAGAGTTGATGCTCATTATTTTGCCTGCAGAGCTGTAGCAGATCTTTCGAAAAAGTTTACAGAGAGAGCATTGGCTCCACTTGTCTAATAATCTATGCTTCAGTAGTTTGTGATCCCACATATGTTCCGCTTCAGGCTAGATAATTAGTGTTGCCAGTGGTTATCTCTGTCTGTGTTATAACTCATATCTGTCCTGGACTTGAGGATGGTAAGCTCTTGTTGCATCTAAGGGTTGCTGTGCATCCTCATGCCACTGTATATACCGTACTTAATCAGTAATAGTCTCTCTGGATTTTCTTGCTCTTGCTTTTTGTGCCAGTGAGCATCTTTCAGGGTTTGAGAGAGAGAGTGAGTGGGTGACAATTTCACTGGGGAATGAGAACTCTTAAGAGCAGGCCCTGCTGTATCATGCTATGGTATTTTGTTAACTTGGGCAGACAAGACTTCCTTTCACCAGGGACCGTATCTTAAACTCCCAGGGTGAGAAAAAATGCCTGTGACTTCGCTTCCTGAGTAAAAGATATGTCATACAGGGCCATGTAGCATGTAGAACTTAACAGGAATATTTAGCCATTGATCTGTATCAGCACACAGGAGACCAGCCTGTAGAGTTTCTGGTAGTGATAGCAGCTTGCAGAGAGCTTGTGTGAAGACGGTGCTCTCTGTGTCTGGACAGCACCAGTGGCTTGGAGTGGTCACAGGTTTGACTCTATGCTCCCAGTTTTCTTGGGAGAAATGTCATAGCATTCAGTTGTGACTGAGGAGTAGAGAAAAGAAGTGGGGAGCAGGAGATCATTGCTACAATTTCTAATTGTAAATACTCCTTCAGTTTGTCTTTACTTTGTACTGAATCTAAGTCAATAAGGAATAAGCAATGAGGAATAGACAGAAGTTATGAGTGAGATGTACAGTGTATTTGAGTCCCAAAATATTTACAAGATCACACTTTGATTTTTAAACAATTGCTTGAACAGATAGTTTATTGATAGAAGGACATTTCTTGCGTTTGAAAATGATTTATGGTTTATACAGTAATTGAAGTGGCAGTCACTTCATCACACTTAAGTTTATTGATTCCATTAGCACATTGACCTTCTTTCTGCTGAATCACCAGCTTGAATGTCTGTGCTGTATGGGATAAATTAAAAGGAAAAGATGTCATTTTTCCTAACTATGCAGGATCCAGTTTTCTGCAATAAATACAGAAATGAAATCCAGGAAAGTAGTGGAAAATTAAACATTGCAGGAGAAACAATGTTTTGAATCTTTCTGATATTTAATGGATATTTCAAAGTAACTTTGTGTCTATCATAGGATGTCTTTTCTGCAGGTCAGTCGTGGGTGCCGAGTTAGCTTGCTCTGTTACAGTGGCCAGCATCTGTATTCTGGCAGTTTGAATACACAGAATTCCAGAGGAATATGAAAACTATAATATGAATGGGAGAACAAGGCCAGCTGGAAAATTATTTGTGTGATTCCACTTTGTATATTCTACATGTTAAATAACAGTTTCCACAACTTTCATTTTTCCCCAGAAAGATTGCTCATAGTTGGGTGACGCTCAAAGCTGCAAAAATAAAAATGGAGAGCATGTGAGTTGAAAGAAAAATCACAGAAAGATAGAAATTGCAGAAAGACAGAAATCCCTCTTTGCTTGTGTTCTGCTGGGGCAGCAACTCCCTCCTCCTCTGGCCTCTTTAAGAGCGAGCTGCCTTTTGCACTCTTGCTCAATCTTATCTCTCCTTTGGGAAGATAGTGGTTTTTTGCACCAAACTGCCTATAAGAGCAGGAACTGCTACCTTGCCAGAAGCAAGGGATTCTTTGTCTGCCCTCCCTGAGCTCCTGGCATTGTCCAGCTGTGGCAGTTCCCCGGGACAGTGTGGTGTCAAAGCTGCTGGTGTGCCATGACACTGAGTGCTCATCCAGCCTGAGCATAGCACTGAGGAGCAAACATTTTGGCTTGTGCTGTGTGTCCCTTAGATTTGATAGGTTTTCTCTTTCTCCTTTTAATCACTGATGAAAGTCAGCCAGACTGAAAGGACATGTTTTGCCCTTTGTAGCTGGGAAACAGAACAAAACAAGGTAAAGATTTGGCCCTTGAGATAACTGAAATGAGAATAACCCATCATTCTGTGTCTGTTGGAAGGACAGTTAATATTTTTACCATTGACAGTATATGCTGGGCTAATGGATTTAAAGCTTCAAAAGCTCCTGTAGGATGTTCTGGCCATTTAATAATGCAGTTCTGAAAAGTAAGACTTTGATTAAAACCCAGGGTCCATATAACACTATCAAGCTAATGTTCAAGGTCTCTTAGCGGTACTTAGTTAGTGGAAGAAGAGGTATTTAGCAAAGTCATCTTAGGAGCACAGTATTTTTAACAGCATGGTTTGTGTCTGGCTTACCACAAAGTGAGTTTTGACATGATTCCAGGAGCACCTTTTCATTGGATTTGGCCCAGGCATGCTGTGCTTTCACTGGAATAAGCCTGGAAAAGCTAAAGGGGAGAAAAATAAATTGGGAGCTGTCATGCTCTTTCCAAAAGTTTTTTTTCAAGCAGATTTGTTTTCATCCTATTGTATCCTATTTCAAGAGGAAAACTTTTTGATGCAGAGTCTGATTCAAAGGGATCACATAGTCTTGCCTTTATTAAATTGTGATGTGAGTTGGGCCATATGGCACAGAAGTGGAACAGGGAGACTATGAAGGGTTTTCTCTAGGGATCCAACTCTCTTTCTGTGACTACAGTAGAGTTATTGCCGTTTTATGGTACAGGCATGCTCAGGTGCTGTGCCGAGAAGTGCACTGCAGTAATCTGAACTGTACTGAATTAATTTCTTCTATATGACAACAAAGTCTCTGGCCATATTTTGAGGTTGGTTATGTTAGTGTTGTTGATCAGAAGTTTACAAGCTTTCTAACAGCCAAGTGGAAAGGCCATTTCTCATTATTGTACTGATGCATGAGACATTTAATGCTTGATGTTGTGTTCACAAATGAGTGTGCAGGTTTTTGGCAAATCCTAAGAGTCAGATTCAGTCATGCAGCTTAAGGTCATATTACAGTATATCCAAGGGGTTTATATACACCCAGGCTGAACCACTGACCACAGGTCTTTCATGTGAAATAAGGAGTAGGTTTTTGCTAAATGATACAATTGGCATAATATTTTATAAGCCCTTTCTTTCTTTTTTTTTTTTTTAATTCATTTGATTAAAGAAGAAAACAGGATCCAATTTATTTTCTCTTCCTGCTTCCTGCTTCCTGTAAAAATCTGTTTTACTGGCAAACTAAAATTTCTGAAAATTTTATCAAGCAAGTACTTTCCCTCTGACAAGGCTGAAACTACAAAATTACCAGGAAACAAAAAAATCTAGTGAGACGTTAATTAGAGAAGATGGTCTGGCTTTTGCTTTTGCCATCTAACTCCATTTTTCTATCCTTGCATCATTTCACAAAGTCCAATAACTATTTTAGGTTCAGTAGCCAGCTGATTGTCTTTTCTTTAATATTTCATAACATGAATGAAAAAATAATTTATTTGCAGAAGTATCATGAAATATTTGTCTGTGCTACCTATGAAAATACAATACATTTTTCAGCTCTTATGTGGCCAGTGCTTAAATGAGAAAAGGTGGAATGGTAACCAAAAGTGTCTAAGCACATATAAACTGCAAGAAAAGCCTTCCACAAGCTCACTGTTTTTATTTTATTAGAATGATGATTAGGAGCCAGTATGAATACTTTGAATACAGAAAAGGTTGTGCTTCCCACCTCCTGATTTAAGGAGATGCATAAGAATGAAATTAAAGCAAATATGCCTGTAATTTACTGTGTTGTGTACATTCAGCATACTTGCTCTTTGACAAGTATCCAGGTCTTTTCAGTGCCAGCTACTTCCTCATCAAGTAATAGATGAGGCTGGAAGGAGCTGCTCAGCATATTCTGGTTGAGTTTTGCTGCTAGGTAAAGAGGTTTAAGGGGGCCAGATGCAGAATAAGCAAGATGAGGCAGGATGCTGTAGGAGCATCGATGCTGCTTCAGCTGCTTGTTGTAGGCTTTATTTGTAGTTTTTTTTCTGGAAGAATCATTGGTTAAAGTGCATAGTAGGTGATTAAAGCAGTGGATTTATTGTCTACAGTTGTTGTGTTGATACTTGTGTCAAATGAAGTGATCCACTATCTCCCTGGCTAAGGATTGCAGGACTTTCCAGAAGAGGTGATTTTGGATAGATCCATCTTGTGTTTGTTGTTAGCCTGAATATTAGTTACCTTTTTTGACATTTAGCTTTCATTACATTGGCCTCTCACCTTGTGAAATTTATAAACACCTGCTGTCAAAAATCCAAAGCAACAAATTAAGAAGTAAATATGAATTTAAGCTGAATATTCTTTAGTCCTGGGATCACAGGGACTGACCACATTAATTGATCCACAGTGTGGATGTATTAGGACTGCATCTTCTTCAAGGAGACTTTAACCAGATATTAGGGATGAGTTTTTACCGTCCTGTGGAAATACTGCAGAATAGTGTGAGTTTAGACTGTGCCATAAAGTGTACCCATTTTTCCTGGAAGTATTTATATGGAATTTTTTGAGAATTTTGGTTAGAGGCTTGACTTAAATGGAATCCTTTAAGTCACAGTAATGGAGATTCCTTTGCATTTGATGCTGGATGTCATTGACTCAGATCAACAGAAGCCAGATCAAAGTGGCTGGGATCTTGATCAGGACCCTGGGATCTTGGGCTTCTGCTTTGACTCTGTAAAGTGGGAACAGTGATGGTTCCTTACAATACATATAGTTACCCTGAAAATTAATTTATCAATATCCAGTTGCTGGTGGTGGTAGTGTTGGTATTGAGTATCGTTCCATACACACTATATCCATGGAATACACAGTAATATTTTTGAGGTTTTGTAAAGTTTGGTATATTTTAGTACGCTGAGGTGAGGTCAAAGGTGGAATCTGAAGTTCTTGTCTTTCTTGAAGACTACTCAGTTCATGTAACTCTTCCTTTGGAACCTGAGATTCTGTTCTTTCCACTCATGGTCCAAGTTAAAACAAAAGCAAAATAATGTTTTGCATTGACTTCCAATAGGCATTGGACATACACTGGATATGGGCATGAGCCTCAATTATGTTATAAAATCATGTAACAGCAATAGCTCTGGTTTGTGTTAGAGAGCTCAGTCCTGCAGTGTGCTGGACACTCCTGCCAGTTCTCACTGCCCTTGCCTTGGAGTGTTCAATGTGCCCCTTAGGACTGTGTAACCAAGGAGAAACACATTGCATCCACGGTATTTATATTTTCATTCTACTGATTTTCTTTCTCTCTTAACTGTTCTCTTTGTCAGTCTTTGGCCTCTGAATTTTCTCAGTTCCATAGATTGTTAACAAAGTTTTCCACTACCTGTCTACTTTGTATTCCCTAATGGGAACCCTTCTATGTAAGAGTAGAAACCTTCAACCTGTGAAGATCTGGTTAGCCAAGAAGACTTTTTGCAGCCAGATTAATTTTTAACAGTGTATTGATTCAGTGTCTAGCAGCTTACATGTCAGAGTGTATGAAAGTCACCCTTTGTCCCATCACTAATGTATTTTGTTTGAGCAGTCGCCTTTGTGCATCTCTTTGGTTTTCATTTTTTAAATTCGGGACCTTGAAATGCTCTGGTGCTGCTTTGTTACCTTTTCTTTAGTAAGAGTGGATTGTGTTGGGAATCAGCGAAGCTGGTGAGCGCTGACAGTTCAGTGAAGCTCCACACACCCCTGGTGTGCTGTCCCAGGCACGATGACGCTGCTCTCCCTGCTGGCATACACCAAAGCAGAGGCAGTGTTAACACTGTGCCATACCTGACTTAACTTTCACATGTAGTGTGGCATAACATAAAGCAGTCTCTCATGGAGCAGGAACTGACGCTCCTGGGTTTGGTAGATTGGTGAGAAGCCAGGAGTGCAGACTTTGGGATGCTGATGGTGGTTGTCCTTCTCATTTGTTATTGCTGTTCTTTACCAGAGTGTCTAAGCATCCCTGCCAGGGAGCTGAACATCTTTGTTCTATGTGTTCAGTACACACAGCACAAAATGGGGTTTGGAGAACACTTTAAAAATTTCTATGAATGAAATTAAATCTCTAGAATTTTTGCTCCAAGTATGTAGATGAACTTGGCTGTTGGTTTGTTTCCAGAAGGGATATGCTGCTTTTTTACTCTTACAAAGACCAAGGGCCTATCTCTTCCACTAACAAAAATACAATAGCAAAACCAAGTGTTTTACAGGTGGTTAATTATAATGATACATTTAAAGCTATTTAATTATTTCGAATATTTAAGATTTTTGATACCCATTTTGAATTTTTTTTTTAAAGGATCATTTGGAAGGACTGAGAGCACAATACCTTCTGAAAATTAGATCTAGTTAAGGTTGCTTAAAGTGGAGATGAGTGCGAGTCAGTTCACTAGTCATTTTTGAATACCTACATCTATCTAATTCTGAGGAGTCTGATTTAAGGTTCCTGTTTGGAAACAATGACACCTTTTTTTTCCTAGCTTCATTTAATCCCTCCGTGCAGGGGATTAAAGAGATGCACTTCATCATAGTGTTGTCAGAGTTAATACTTTCGAAAGACTCCGAATGCTTCACAAATTACATCTCTCAAGTATTAATTATATATTGATGTGGCTCCTGGTGGACACATCCTTTGCCTATCTGTATTTCCCTAAAATTATCACAATGGTATTATTTGGTATTAATGTATTTTTCCTGTGGAGGATGGAAACCAGTTGATGGAGATAGGGAATTTTTGTGAGTTCCCTCTTTGCAGGTTTTGAAGCTTAAAGAGTTCCCTGTGCCACACTGCTAGCCCCTTAAGCTGAAATTTTAAGCTATTTTCATCTCTCGTTTTGATGCCTACTCTGTTAAATATTCCTATTAACATCATATTTGTGTCCTGCGTTATATCTGGTGCTGCTGTGAAGCTGTGAGATGCAGGCATTTCAACCCAGAGTGAGTTTGTAGCCTGTATTCATATTCAAATTTTGGTATCATCTATCTATGAAATTATTCATCATATTTCTGTGTGAATGTTTTTAATGGTTTAATGTGTTCAGCTGATAAGAAACTGCATGCTCAAATCTAATGTTGCTCTTTTTAGACTTGATTAGACTCTAAGCTTGATTGTGATTTAATGGCTGTTCACAAGCTTGTTCACTCTTGCTGTTGCATATTAAGTACCAAAGTATCCAGCCAGGTCTGCCAAAGTCTTTCAAGAGACCATGGTTTCTCAAGGAGATGAAAAGCCCTAAGTAGGCTAATGTTTTGATTCAGGATTTGGATTGTTCTTGATCACTAGAGATTTTGTCCATAAATCCCTCTGGAAAGGTTTAAAGTGTTCAAAGACCTGTCTCAGTGCTTAATTTTACTCTCCTAAAATGCTATCTAAACAATCAAACAAAATCCTTTTAAAAGCAATTAGTACAAGCTACACCAGTCAAAGCAATTCTAAATATAAGTTTTATTCACTTCCTTTTCTTTTCCCAAATGCCTATCTGAGCTGTTGTGCCAGAAAAAGCAGTTTATGAATAGAAGTCAGCTACTTCTCATATGCTTTGTGGATCATCTCTTAACATCTCATAGTTGTGTATCATGGGTACTTGCATGGCCCTGGTTACCAGAACCTTTGCTTTTTAGCAACTCAGGTGTTTAATGTACTGACCTGGTGCCACTTTGGCTGTCTAAAAGCACCATATCTTATTAATATAATAATGGAATTGGCCTAATACTGGACCTGGGAAAAAATACATGCCTTTTTTATACCAGCCAGGTGTGGTACACTAAGACATCTGAAATTGCACTAAATACTTATTTTAATTCCAGTTTAAATGCCTGGAACTCCACTGGCTTCATCTATGGACAGTTAGCTCACAGCTGGCTGCACATCTGTGTCTGGAAAAGATACCAAGCCACTAGCCTTTCATTAAGCAGAGGTATATACTTAGAAATTAAATGCAAAATGTTGTACATGAAGTAATGATTTTGCAGTAATAAGTAATGTGGTAAATACCAGTTACCAGGGAAAAGCCATAGGAAAGATGCAATTTCAACCCCTGGTGAGGTGCTATTGACTTTGGAGATTAATTTTACAAGGAGGCAAGTTCTTGTATCCTGCTTTAAAACACATCCAAAGAGTAAAACCTTCAACATGCCTGTTCCCATCCAAGTGGCTCTTTTCTGCTTGTATTCAATCCCATGCCTTCATCACTGCCTACTGAAAGTCCTTCATTTATCTGTGGGGAAATAATCACCAGCTGAAGTGGATCAAGAATTACTTTTACGTGGATCATACTCAGCAAGAAGTTTAATTACAGTTGAAGTGGCAGATATTCCCCTTGTGACACATCTTCCCTTTATTGGCACCAGAAGAAACATTTAGGAGTGGAAGAACGTCTAACTTCCAGGAGATTATTGTGCATTTCTGCTGCTCAGACCAGGTAGCTCTTACATTAGCCCTGTTGCCCATTTCAACTTCCTTTCAGGAGAGAAGCAATATATATCTTGTGTTTTAATATATACCCAGCACAAAGATAGGATATAGAATTTTAAAATCAGCAAAATATTCTTCAAACTTAAATTACATGATAGTATTTTATTAATGCAGGAGCTCTGAATTTTGTTTAGAGATAGTGTAGACATTTTAATTTCTTATTATTCAAATCCCAGATATGTCAGGAACATGATTTAGTTCCTGCTTAATAATCCACTAAATACAAATACCGGAACTCTTTAAGAAAATGAAATATTTTTTCTCTTGAGCCTAATGAAGCTGATTAAGAAATATCTGCAAAAAGTTGTTTTAGTTTCAGTGTAAACTGTTGGTTTAGTAAAATAAATTACCACCTCATGGGAGTGTAAAGAGAAACAGTGGAACATACTAAGGGCAAGGTTTTCAGAAGGCGCTTTGTAGTGGATTAATTCTGCTCTGTGAATTTTATCCTTCACTTCAAGCAGAGGAAGGTGAGGGAAGTAGCCAGTGTCCATCTTGCACAGAGTATGCATAAACATTTTTCCTCTGTGTTCTTTTTAAAATGTTTGTTTAGCATTGCTATGAAATCGTAGTTGTCTTACTAAAATCAAAAGTCTTCTGCCAAAGGCAAGGACAGGTTAAGCTAAGTGAGCTGAAAAACATCTGTTAAACTCACTGGCAGTACTTTATTGTCTGTGTCTTGTTAGCTTTTTGTTGGATTTGGCTCAGTTCCTTGAGAAACAATCCCATCTCTTGAAGAAATAAACCTCATGTTACCACCTTAAAATAATACGAAAAGTACTTGATTCTTCTTGCTAAATTCCTCCCATCTTCTCTTTTTAAAGCTGTATTGTTTGACCTTTTTAATGTCAGACCCTTTTAGTACTGAATCTGATACCTGTAGTATTTTACATTGCCCTATCCCCTAAAAACTCAAGCATATCACAGAGCTTGCCAGAAGCCATTCAAGCAAAACATTACCTGATTATGAAATATTTTTAATTAACATGCACATACTTATGAGAAATAGGCAGTATTAGAGACTGTTTAGCCAAACTAAGCATTGTGCTGTTGTTTTTATCCATAGATCTTCTCTCCTTTCCCTGAATCTCTGTTGAACGATAGCATTAAACTGTAGGTCCTTCCAAGGATGATGGATTTGGGTAGTTTGCCATGGGGCTGGGCCCCACCCTACCTTCTGGAGCCTGGGAAATATTAAACCGTGCTAGGGAAACAATGTGGATCCAATTTGAAGTTCAAGAAGAGAGGATGTTCTGTAGCATATCAGAAATGCACAGCTTTTAACCCACTTTCTCAGGCCTGCTCTTGCCAGTGTCCTTGAGAGCACCGTGATCCAACATGACACACAACACTCACTGCCTCAGCTAAGCACACTGGAGTGGGGGTGGGCAGAGCTATGGCCGTAACTTTGAATTTTCCATGGTTTGGCAATAGATGGAGCATAGCTTGGTGTGGGTGCTGATTCACACATGCATATTGTGCATTCTAAAAGGGAAGGCACCAGGGCTTCCCTGATGCTCCAGGTGGCTCTGGCCTCCTGGAGAGCAGGAGAGGGCTGTCAAGCAGCAGCACTTTACAAGCTTATGAACCAGCAGCTGTTCACAGCCACCTCTTCTGCAGAGCACCCAGATTGCAGGTTTATTAGTTGTTGTTAATTGTCTTTCTGGGTGTTGATGAAATTGTCCTTCTGGATGTTGAGTGAAAAATATACTAAGCAGTAACTGCAGCTTCTTTTCTTTTGGGTGCTGGCATTGGATGCATCTCATAATATAAGTTGCATATTGTAGGAGTGTGTGGTGAGTAAAGCGTCCACTGAAAGTTCATTGCTGGAGAACCTGGATGTAAGTGCCTTTGGGAAGTGGATGTATTCATTTCAGGACCTTGCTTATTAAGCTTCCATAGACAAGGAAAGAGAGCTTTCTGTGCATGATTCTTTTCACACAGATTTCGTAGATTGTGAGCACCTCTCTACAGATGTTTGTCTTTTCTTTTAGTTCTGTGCTAGAAGCTCACAGATAACTGCATTTGCACGCTGAGAAGGTTTTTGTTAGGCAGAGGCCTAAGTGAGGTCTTCTGGTTCCATGTCCAGTCCTTAAGCCTGACTGCCTTTGCAGCCTTTAATCAGTTAGGCCAACATTTTTTCATTGTTGATGTCTGAAGTTAGACATCCAAATTTGTAGTTAAACATGTAAGTAGGACTGCTCTGATTTTTATAGACACTGACTCCCACGGTGTCTTTATATGTTATATTGTGTGGGGGTTTGCAGCATTACTGAAAAACTAAATGAGGACTTAGGAGTATAAAGTAAGTCAGCCAAGTTTGAGAATGTCAGCCTTGACTTACGCACTGTAATTTTTTGCTCCTCTGTTCATCTAACCCAGTAAGGCTTACCTTGCTGAAGAGGAATGCAGAAGGACTAATGGACTGTGTGTTTTGGTCAATGAGTAGTTGATTATTTCCAGTTTATGAATAAAGGCAGTAATTATTACAATATAAGGAGGGAGATTTCTTCAGACCCATTGCCCAAACATAATGCAGTTGTCATGTGCAAATGTAGCAATCTAATACATTTCTGAATATCAAGACTGTGCTGTTAAACGCAGCCTGGTTTGATCCACCCTCTACCAAAGCAGATGAACTGCAGTTTCTTAATGAGTGGTTAGACAGCTTCTTAGACACATGTGCAATATCATACTGATAGATAAAGGCTCCTTTGTGGTACTCTGGATTCATAAGCATGCTGGCTTGATGGGCTGGAGCAGAATGTTGGAGCATTTTATTAAAAAATTTCCACTGCTTTGGTAAAGTTTTGGGGTCACATTCCAGTCTCGTTTTCATGACATAACTCTGGCATAGAGAACAGAAGAGCTTACAGCTACACTGGGATCTAACTTCCTTTTCATCACGTGGGGACCAAAGTGTAGAAATCTCCTTTTAAATTCCTCTAGTCAGGGTTTACAGTGGCAATGCCACGTTAATTTTGCTTCATTATATAAAGGGAGTGAGTTCTGCGGCACACTTTAAAAGGCTAGATTTGATGGTAGCAAGTACAGACGCAGCTTTCAGCTTTTTACAGTTACGCTCCAGAGTGTGCATGTTAAAACAGAAGTTCCCAGTGAATATAGTATTGTTTGCAGGCAGAAGTGTCTTCAATTCTAGTATCCCTCTCCCTTCCGTTTCGTGAGGGCTGTCACAACTCTGCCCCTTTTGGGGACAGACCAAAGTCTGATGCCAGTTTGCGTAGAACGTGTATCAAAGCCTACTTTTGTCCTGCTGAATTCAATGGGAATTTTGTCTTTAAGTGTAGTGGCAGCCTTGCTCGATTTCTTCTGTTATAATTTATTCTTCAGGGAGTTTATGTCCAAAAGTACTGACTGCCTCTTGCTTCCAGTGACTTAAACATGAGCTGACTGCTCACTATTCTTGGAAGGTGCGGTTCTTCACTGCAGAAGATTCCAGTTTAAACAAACAGACATAATTGCTCAGAAACAAATTTTCCCAAGACTCCTGAGAAGACTGTGTTAAATCAGGCTTGGTTTGGTTTGCTTTGATGCAGAGGTGTGACAGTGCTTTTCCCATAGTGGGGTTAACCTTGAAAGTTTTGTCTATTTTGATTATCATGGTGCAGTTTTTCTTTTAATGGGTGGAGAACAAATACAGAGGCAGTTTAATTTTGATTGCCAGAAAAATATACTTCAAGAAAATGGTTTTGTCACATACTTGATCAATCTTTCAAAATCCAGCTGTTGAGCAGAATCAGCAGAGACAATTGTGTTTTCTGTGGTTTTAAATAATGTATCAAAAAGGACCTTGACTGTTAAGAAATGCACTGCCTATGTTGTTTCTTCATTCTGAGGCGATGAAGCTGCTTTGCTCCAATTTGGATTCAAGTGTCTTGTGCAGCACAGGGCTGTGTGCAGTACACAACTGCTGGAATTGTTTCTTTTTTTAACTAAGTGATTGGCAGCCACTTGGATGAGTCACAATCATGAGCCTAATTTTAGCTGGTATATATGTATTGGGAGAATCTACCAGAGACAGTTGCATTTGAAGGGTTGAGAGAGGTGAAGTCCATTTAGTTTTGGGGCTTCTTAGAAATCAGCTATTGTGTGTGAATTCTGTTTCTTCTCTTTTGGTTTTGTACAGTCATATTATATGAGCTTTCTGCTGGAATACACCTAATTCCTTCACCTTCAAAGAGTTTATCAGAAGGAGACAATTTAGAGTGACAGCATCAATACTTTGACTGGTGCTTGTTTGATACGTTTGTCTTGTGTTTGTGTTTTGAACATAATGAAGTGCAGGGTTTAAGTTGCCTGTAGTGTCCCATTTGTTAATTTGTCCATACGCAGCCTCTGCTGGTTTCTTCCAGCTGACCTGGGAAACAGCATCCAGGCAGGTGTATTGGTATGGAGTTTGAAAGGAGTTTAGTATATGCAGTCAGAACCCTCCAGTCATGCAGCCTGCAGAATCTGGCTGCCAGCACTAATACCACTGTTTAACAGCTGCTGCTGTTAAGTTTAAGGCAATAAAGGTGTTCTGTTGAATTCTGCATTTTGCTGTTTTGGTCCACCTGTATCAAAGTAATTCAGCTTCTGGCAGGAACTGGTTCCTATTGTGGCAGCCAGTCAGGCAAACAATGTGCACAGTGGTGACTGCCTTTCAATGCTGTGTATGTGAAAAAGGTGTGTGCTTTTCATGGCATCTTGCTGGTTCCTAATGCATTATTCCTGTTTACTGTGAGGCAAAGGTGTCAGACTGGATTGTGCAAGGAGATGGAAGCCAAGTTGTCATTTACTGCCTGTGCTCTGAAAGCAGCCATTAGTAGTACCCAAGTCCCTCCTCTGCTCTGTGTTCTGCTCAGCCTCTGTGTGTGCCTAGGTAGTAAAGTACCATATGTTGTTTATAGAGACTGCAGAGGCAGTGTATCGTTTTCCACCTAATCAGGGTGTTCCTAATCGGGAAATTGCCCAGACAACTAATAAAGCCAAATGCACTCAATAACTACTGTTTAAGAGACACAGTAATTCTGCTTAGCAGGAACATCCTCAGCTGATTTACAGGTACCTGGGCCACGTCCCATTTTTAACCTGAACGTGGCCTGATTTCTCCTAGGAGAGCTTTTAACGTTCGTCTGAGTTATGATGCAGGGAGTGTCTGTACAAACAACTTCTCTCACTGTCTTATTGGTGCTGAAACTCTATCTTTTCTAGACCAGGCAAGCAGAGTGTCCTCACAGTCGGTGCTGTGGCTGGGTAGCAAGCTGGGTTCTTGCTGTGGGCAGAGACACTTCTTTCACTGCCCTGAGGAGTCTCAGGCTGTGCGCTGGTGGTATTGATGTGATGGTCCTGCTTAAGCTTTGCTTATGCTGAGCATAAACATGTCCTGGCCCTGGACACGTGTTCCTGATTTGTGCTGCTTCTTGTGTAGTCGTGGCAAACTATTTGTTCAGCTGTGCAGCAGCTAAATCTGCAGCACAGCTAAATCTGCATAGTGATCTGGCTGAAAAATAACTTACAGAAAAGGGAGAGGAAAGAAGAGAGGTGTCTCATCCAAATGGTTTTCTAGCCTGGTTCACGATGTGGCTACACAAACAGCTGTACAAGCACAAAGAAGGGAGTGGTGGGAATAAGTGGGTGAGGTCAGGGAGAAAGGAGGCTATTTAAGCCAGTACTGCTGCCAAAACATTACTTGCCAAATTACTTTTCAGCTCCTCTGTTTTCTTGAACATTTCCTCACATCTGTTCTGTCATAGTAAACTCTTACGGATGTTACTGCTTCTGCATAATAACAGCTGTACTGGTTCAGACAAAGACTTCATCTAACCCAATATCCTGTCTCCAACAGTGGCCACAGTAAGCAGACCCAGGGGGTAAGAAGGGGACATGCCTGTCTGATGTTTCCATGAATGTTCTCTCAGCCTCAGAAAATATTTAGCTCAGGGGATTTCTTGAACCTGGTATGTCTAATTTACACAGTAACTGTCAATGGATCTCTTACGTACCTGTCCAATTCAAGTTGAACACCATGTAAAATCATGGTATTCATGACATCTTTCGGCAAGAAGTCCCACAGGTTTCCTACTTGGAAGTGTGATCATGAGGTCCATAGGCAGGACAGACCTATCGTTTTTATTACTATGTCTTACAAATAATGTTGATTCACCTATACAACAGATAAAAACATTCGAGAAAAGACTTCCCTGAAAAATTGGAAGAATCATGGAGTTGTATCACCTGCTAACTCCTGCTCAGTGACGGTGAAATATTTTGGTTGTCTCAGTCCAGTATGGGAAAGAAAGATGTGAAAGGATGCTTTCCATAAGCTAGTGAAGGGTAATTAAGTTCTCAGTGTGCTAAGCCAAAATGACTGGAAAGGAGTATCAGGATGTGCATTACTGCTCTCTTCTGCTCTGAGATGAATGAGTTGAGTTTATATCTAAAAACACACCAGTCAGTGGAAAAACTTGCAGCCTGCATCAGTTCTGTGGGCAAATGAAATTTTTTTATATCCTGATGCTTGTCTAATTCCATTTAGATTCATGATAGATTATAAACTGGATAACTCTGAATGCCATCCTTCTCTGTGCACATCTGTGCTTTGTGACCAAGTCAGTGAACTGCAGTGCTGCTTGGGAAAGGTGGAACCACTGAGAGATGGCTGTGCTGATAAACTAGGGCAAATTTTAAATGTGTTTGCTGGAGATTATCATTGGTTCTAGAACATGCATACCCATATACCAGGATGACAGGGAAAATTATCCATGTCTTTTCCCCTGATGGTCGTCATGTTTCTCACAGTGACGAGGCCAGGGATGCAGTCCTGGTTGCTGCAGTGCTGCCTGAGGCACCTGAGTTGCTTTGTCAATGAGGAACACAGGGACAGAGAATGAAATTACCTGGAGTCTATTTGCACAATAAAAATCTCTTTATGAATGGAATGTACATTCCTTTCTCCTGCCCCCTTGGGATGTGATTTCCCCTTTGTAAGGTGTTCACCATTTATGTAAATGATTGTGATTGCCAAACTAATCAAACCAAGGACAAAAGCTATCACAGGCACTCATCTAGCATCCAGCCCCCACATTAGCTTCTACTTCATTAAAATATATATGACCCAATTCAAGAGCTAATTTGGACAAAACTATTAGGCTTCTGTCCTCATCACTGGTAGAAGTCTGAGGTTCATTTTCACACATGAGTGAGCAGTTGCAGCTTTAAGATGCATGAAGGTTATTGCTGTGTTTGTGATGCATATGAAAGGGAAAGCAGCAGACAGTAGATGCACTCTTTATTTTTGTAACTGCATCATTTTATAAAGTCTTATTTGTGCTCCACCCATGGAATACTAGACAGGATATAGAAGTGCATGGGCAAGTTATAAACAGGAAAGGAAAACTGAGCCTCTGAGAAGGGAGAGTGACAGCATGCTCATATTGCATTGTAACTCTTGGGTACCTGATGCAAAATTGGTTGTGATCTTAATGGAGTCCCTGGTGGAACATGTCTGGTTGAATCTCCAGAGGACCAGGTACAGAGAATCTCTACACACTCTGCAAAGTTTGGTTTGGTTTGGATTTTTGGTTGGGGTTTTGTTGGTTTTTTTGTTGGTTTTTTTTGGGGGTTTTTTTGCACTAGGTAGCTGTTTTAAACATAAACATTCTTCACTTAAAAGAAGCCCTTAGCAGAGAGAGTTTGCAAAAATACTTTGAAAGTCCACAGATTCAGAATCTCATGATATTTTTTAATCCAGCAAATCCAAGTAATTTATCCCCATAATATCCTAGTTTTGGGAAGGATGCCATGACTAGATTGCGTCACTAATATCTTCCGGCGTGTGTGGCTGGAAGGGGTTGCTTTCCTGGAGCCACTATCTGGGGTATCAGGTTACTCTCCAGACTGATGGATGAGTCACCAGAATCTCTGTTTTGTTTGTGGGTTTTATCAGAGCTCATCAGGTAGCCGTCAGTATGATTGACTAACTCCGCGCCAAGTGTCAGGCAAAAGGAGCTGAAGTGAAGTAACACAAGTGACAGCTGAAGAATAAGCAACAATCTGTCTTTTCAAATGAGTTGTTCTGCTGGCAATTTGACAAATTGTACGGTGTAACTGAAAGTTCTAGTTAATGTGTTGCATTACTTTATTTCAAAATATTCTGTTATGAATTGCTTACATTTAAATTCTGGCAGATAGAATGCTTAATGAAATCAGTATAAATACAGTAAAACTGACATAAAAATACTGAGACAGTGCGAGTCTTCTGAGATTTATTCCTAAATATACTTGCAAAGTCCCGCTTCAGCATTTTTAAAAATAATTTGACGTTTTTGTCTTCTACCTAATAAAATGTAATGGGGTAGCTCTCAGTATAAATGGACAAGAGGGAGAAAGGGTGGGATTGGAAACAGTTTGTTTCCTTGTAGAAAACCTACTGCAAACTTTTGCTCAGCAGATTTATTTGGGTGCCACACATCTGTTTGATCTAATTTATCTGCCTTGCATGGGTAATTCATGTTTTTCTATTCTAAAAAAAATTATCTTTTTTTTTTTTTTTTTTAGTTTCATCAAAATTACTCTGATTCCATGATATTAGGATGTAATTTTAATGGGACATGGAAATAAGGAGCATCTTCATGAAATCAAATTTTGTCATACAAATATGCCAGGAATGTTAAAAGAATTTTCTCCCAAACCTTTGTTTTCCTATCTGGTAATGCCTTGGGAAAGCTCACAGCTCTTGTGAATGTCACTATTTACCCTTTTTTTTTTTTTTTTAATTACTCTCATTGTATAAGAAAGTGGGAATCATGGTGGATTGAGCACTGGCTGCATTACGACCCTATTTCAAGGTCTTGTAATTTGTTTCTCACAGGCTGTGCAGTCAGTGTTGTTTTTACATGGCCAGCTTGTAAAAAGCTTTACTGGAAAAATTTAAGTGTGATTTTAAACAATTCCAGATTTACGGGTATATGTCCCTATGGGGATATCTGTAGTATACAGTGATCTTTTTTTTATTCCTTTTTTTTTCCTGGACTGACAAACCAAGTTTGTGACTAAATTGAAATATTGCCCTCTGATTCCAGAGGAAGCATCCCAACATGAAGAGCTGCTTGCAAGCAATCAAATGGTCATATATTAAAAACTTGCTGTGAAGGTACTTTATGTCTTTGTTTTATTTTGTATTGCAAAGGACTAGGACTGTACATTTTCAGCTACCATGCTTGACTGAGAGTGCTGAGTCAATCACTTGATCATTGAAAATGTCCATTAAATTGCTGATACTCTGTTTTGGGCTAAGATTGTTTGGAGGTTTGCAGCAGTTTGCAGTATCTAGGTGCTTTAGGTTTCCTGTCATGCTTGTTAGTCTGATACAATGTGAAAACACACTGCTTCTATTGGCAGGTTGCAGCTTAGGCACCACTTGTATGCAGCACATTTCTGGTTTGTCTTTCTCACGGCTACCTGCTTGTGCTGTGGTGAAGATTTACCCAGGAGTCTCCACAAAAACAAGAGCACACAGCAGGAACAGGTTTTCGTAACTAACACTTCTTATATGACACCTTGAAAACAGTAAAATTATTTTTTGCACATGGCATTGCCCAAGTTTTAATCTCACCCCTCCTGATAAGTGCATGGTTGCTGGGAAGAAGCACAGACTGCAGTTATCACCATTATGTTGAGGCTTGGGGCTAACACAGAAGACAAGGGAAAGCTGCTTCCTAGTTCCTCTGCTGAACGCAAGGCAGCATCTTCTCAGTGTCACTCTGGTGGGGCTGGTACTCTCCCTGGTGATGCAAAGGCTCTCCCTAATGTTTTGGTATGATTTAAGCACCATTGGTATCAAAATGTGTTACTCTCTTCCAGCATAGCTGAGGTGACAAGTTTCTTTGTCAAAATGCGTGATACTGGAGTTCGGGTAGCGGCTAGGTGGTTATGGCCTAACATGGATGAGAAAGAGCAGAGACCTTTTAAACAGATTACCAGCAAGTTATTGAAGAGAATATAACCACTACTTGCCCTGAAGATATTTATCTCCTCTAATAGCTGTATTTGCAATGACATTTTAGTGCCTGTGGCAACTTGAGCCACAAGAACCTTTTCTTTCAGATACTGGCTTTGTATCTCAGCCCTTAAAGGCAGAAGCTGGTGCAATGTGTGCTGGAAACAGCCAGGCTGAGCTAACTTTGGCAGCCCCTTCTGCAGCTGCAGCCAGGCTGATCAGTGCCTGCGTGACTGGTGGCTCCTCACTGCATCCTCTGCCTTGGGACTACCTGCTCTGCAGCTGGGGAGGTGATTTTGAAGAGGAGAGGGAGGGAAGGGAGAGCTCTAAAACTCTTCACTCTCCCCAACCCTCTAGTCAGCCTGCTTCTGTGCAGGGTTCTCCACTGATGAGAGGATGGGTTTTCTTGGAGGGCTTATACCTGCTGGCATCATTCCAGAAAGTGTAAAACATGACAATGCTTTTGAGATCCATCGTGGAGAGATGTAGGTGGAATCTCTTGGCAGGAGTTTGAAAAAAAACCCAGACAATTGTACTAACCTTGCTTCTTTATCCCAGTTTAAAAGAACTTGGATGTTGGCATTTTCTCTTCCATTTTCACAAGGTTGAACACTAACCCAGAGGTGATGATGGCAGTGGTTGATGGGTTTACCTTTGTTGTGTAGTGTTGTATTATCCCTTTGTTCCATGACTTACGATTAAAAGTAAAACTGCTGACAGTTCTGAGAGTGCAGGGGAGGTTTGGCTAACATACATATCAAAATTTAAAAAAATTAGCCTGAAATAAAATTACTTTCTTTAATAGTGAGAATATTTCTTTCAGCTTAGTTTTTCCAAGGCAGATAATAAAATTATGTTCTCTAAATTCAAACAACTATATTTAAAATATTTTATTACTTTGTTGGCTGCCTTTTTTATTATATATCCCCAGACTTTTGAAACACAGAGGTCATCATCCTGAAGAATCCCACCATTGCCTTTGTTTGAAAATTAGCTCCTTGAAATATCAGCTGTACATACCTTGCATTTAATAAATTAATGTATTAAAGAAGGAAGAAACTGATCATTCAATTACTGTGAATCAGGCACCAAACATCCTAGTATGTTAGATGAAGCATCAATAAAAATCTATTTCATCAGCATTTCTTAGCAGTGAACTAGCTGCTTGGGAACAAAGGAGAGCTCACACATGCAAACCCCTCTCTCCTCTAAATGTTTTCAGATGATATGACACAAATGTCCTGTTCAGTAAATCTGTGTATAATCATGGAATTTGTTGTGCGTGAAATGCAATTTGCATTTAATTCCTGGAAAAAAGTTATATACGTTTGTGTTATGTATGTCTGAGTGAGAAATACGGATCCCACAAGTAAGAAACACGTTGTGAAATCTACATTCAGAGAAAAAAAGTGTGTCTAAACATTAAAGCTGTGCTGAGCACTGGCAACAGTCCAGAATCAAAACTGTCATGGTTTGTATGTGTCTGCCTGTTTCCTTCTTCTTAAAGATTCTTAAATCTTTGCTTGAGAACAGGCTCTTCCAAATAGTTCATAGAGCGTGCTGCCAAACACTTCTCATATAGAAGCCACACAAAGCAAAACAAGTCTTTTCACTGGGAATTTATGTGCAGAGTGATTGCTGAACACTTTGCCTACCTTTTCTGGAGGGGGAGTATGTAAAAAATATTCCTGTTGCAGTTGATGATCATGTCTTACTATGTCTTACTGCATGAGAATGACAATATATGTCTATTTTGAGATGTGGACAATAGAATATAATGAGCTTGTCACCTTTAGCTTTCTGTTGCTCCGTTTGGATTTTAAGCATGCAAGCACCAGGCCATTGCTTACCATTGTAAATATCTAAAAAATAATTATTCTGCTGGGCAGTAGTGTAATTATTGCATTTTTGTTGGCATATTTGTTCAATAATCTGCAATTTGAATTCTCCAGGCCAAGTCCTACGTTCTTCTAAGTAAGTTTCAGACCTCTGATCTTTGGCAAATGTTGAGTGTGGTTTGTGTGGAGTACTGAGGTGAAGGTCATGACAGTGCTCTTTTTCTAGTGGCTTCAGTAGAGTTCCTTTTCATTTACACTTGAGTTACTAAGATCAGAGTCAGGCAATTGGTGTTTGGAGGCTTTTTAAAATTTCTTTCTTTACTAAAATCTATCTAATAGTATTTGTCTGCTTGACAAATTTTGAGGAAACCAAAGTAAGTATTGCTTGGTGCTATGGGAGTCTTTCCTGTATTTCAGAAGTTTTATTTTGAAAATAAAATCATGCAAGCTAATTTTAATGCATTTTGCAAACCTTTGCTTGTGTTACTTGTTATGGTTTGTGTTACTGGTATACTCTCTTTAGCCTGAGATCCCTCAGATAGTCCTGGGAGATGTTATAAAAGTAGAAGAATCTTTATTCCTCTTTGTATGAATCTGTAAAAACTATTACCACCACCACAAATCTACGCAGATGAAGGAAGCAAAGCAAGTTAAACTTAAGGCAGATTTATGTCCCTCTTCAGCCAAATATTTCAGCACACATTTGACTACAGACATGGCTTTAATCCATTTTTAGTCAACAAGTCACTTTAGCACATGACTAAGTCCCACTGCATTACCATGAAAGGTGAGTGTGGGTGTGCGTTCTTTGCTGGCTTGGAATCTATTCTAGTGTAAGTGCAGGAGTCTGATGGTGTCGTGTGTGTGACGTTTGTGCCATGGTAGTTATAAGGCCACAGACTAAGCGTGAATCATCAACATCACCACAGCAACAAATTTCTTAATACTCAAAACCTTTCTGTCTTGTTAGACACAATCTCTTGCTACACAACCTTGCTAGAGCGGTAAGAGATTTTTATTGGAACAAACTGAGCAGGAGGCTTGCATGTGTTGAAGTTCAACCACCAACCCTACTTTGCTTTGTACAGGACATCTCAGTAACTTCAAGTCCTGTAGTTGTCTTCTGGACACTGCCCCAGCACTCTCAAGCACTTGTGGACAGCTGGGGTCAGGCCCTTGTTGATGGCTATGCAAGGAGAGGGGCACTGGAGACCCTGCTGCTCCCTGTATTGCTTCTGCCTGCAATCCAGAAAGGATCAGACTTGGTTAACTCACAAACAGTTGTGTATCAGCGAAAAGTACATCTAACTGCCTTGTCAGAAGTCCCTCTGCAGCTCTTCTGCAGGGCCCTTAGCCACAGTGACTATTCCCCAGTTGCTGGCTCGTGCATCTGTATGGCTTATACTGTTCTCTACCTCAAAAAGTTTATTTGGAGGTAGTAGAGATGCCTAAATTAAAAAACAAACAAAATAAACCACCAAAAGAATTTGTTGTTGAATGTGGAAGAGAGAATTCAAATGAGTCTGGCCAGCTCGTATCTGTCTCTTCTAAATGACAGTCCTTATCCTGGAGGTTGTCTTGTGGATCTGACTATGCTTGTCTCCCAAAATTTATATCCATCTCTAATCAGAAGTCAGTGTGGTAGAGTGATTTCAGTCCTGCTTCTGCGCTCTGTCTCTGAATTAAATTAATTGAGACAATTTGAGGTGAATAGGGAAAGTGCTATCCAGAGGTTGAAGCCTCCATCTTTCAGGAAATAAGAGCTATTTTGTGGGTATTACCATCAAGAATAAGACGTTTCCTTCCCAGATGAATATAGTTCAGTTTAATGATTTATGTTTACATCAGTATCTGTTAAGCTAGGATTTTGTGCCAGAAGAGTGCCAACTAGGGCTGAAAAGCCTTTTCAAATGCTCTGCCCATCTCTTCCAAATGTGCATTGTTTTTAATATGACACCATCTGTGGAGTTCACTGACTTAAAGGTGTCATCTGACTTTGGCCTGGCAGTACTTGTATAGTGTGTTAAGCACATATCAGCTCTGAGTTTTAGTTCTGGGAATTCTTAGGGTTTGCTTACTGACTATATTTATAGTTGATATTTTGAATTTTGAAGTGCTACGCTGGATGTGTTACACTGTGTCGTTGCTCACTATGACTAACTATTTGTGAAATTTGCTATCATATTTATTTTTATCAGTTAAAAAAAAAAACCTTTCATTCCTGAGTACACTTTATTCTGCATTAATGGATGTGATAAAAAGGGTAGAAAAGACTGTATGGTATGAATCTGTTAATACGCAAATGCACAGGAGATTTAGAGAACATGTAAGAGGACGTTTTTCCCAAGTAATATGCACCCTGTAGCTTGTTGCACTGCAAAGCAGGTGATGTGATAAATGTACAGCTCAAGAGACACACACTTCCAGTGTAGTTTTTGATCATTTGAACTAGTAAAGACCCTTACGACTGACCAGTATTGAAGAAATAGGTTACTTTTTTTTGTCTTGAATTAACCATTACATTTGTAGTTCAGCAATCTTTAAATACTACATAAACTTTCAGAGCTTTCATTTTTCTTTTGATGTACAGATTATAGTCATTTTTGGAGACATTTTGGAGTAGTCTTTTCCAATCACAATATAAGAGTTGCTGATTAGTTCACACTATTTCCTGAAATGTTTACATTTCTAGGTATATTCCTGGAGAGGAGGCAAATGTAACGTAACATTATGGTTTTCTTTTCAGTCCACATGATTAATTTTTTTTCTCATGATATGAATACCACCTAAGATTTATCAATTTCAATTTATCAGGTCATAATGGCCTTCTCTCCAGATGTAATATATTGAGCTCAACAGACAGCAGCCTTTTAAAACTTCTGTCTTTTAAATTGCTATTTATATGGAGAAGACGAGTCAGTGGAATCAGCTGGATTCACATTTTCCTGTCTTCAGAATGGAAGACACTGGGGAAAAAGAAACTTCGGAGTGCCTTCCGGGTCTTACTGGCAGAGGGGGGTTATTCTCTGCCTACACTAATATATCATAAGTTATTATTTGCCATCCACAAGCTCATAAATTCTACTGTGTGCTAGCAGGGAGTGTAAAATATGACCTCAAGAATTGGATATCCTTTTATATTGAGGGCTAGATAAGACATGGATTCTTTTTTTACCATGAAGATTCAGAAATAGTTTAATATTTAATGGCAGCTATTGATTTATTAGGGTTTGGAAAGAGGAGTGCTTTTGCTCATGCATGAAGTCACAGCAAACAAAATTTTCATATCCCAGACACATCTAAAGGTATACTGCTAAATCAGCATAAACTAATTGTTAGTCTTTGGATTACTTGTATTGCTCTCTCTTTCCTGGAGAGGAATCAGAGGAGATGGGGATTAGCTCCCCCTGTACATGGAAAGGCACTCAGATGTGTCACTCCTGCATCAGTCAGCCTGGCCCATGAAGAGCCTTCTGACCCCAAATCTGGGATGTGTAGCCTATCTCATCTATGAGATTGTATCACTCCTCCTTAAATAACCAAGTGACCTGATCTGTATCACTGCTAAGCACTCGTACCTTCTAATAACTTATTAAAGTTTCATGGTGTTCATCATTTGGAAACAAGTTACTCTGATAAACGTTTTCCAGCTTTAGGGTGAAGTTTTCAGTATTTTAGCCTTTATTTTAATTATTTGATCATAGGCTTCAGTGCTGTTTTCTGGAATAGTCTTTTAGATGCATCATCTCTTTGGCTGCTCTTATCTTCCCTCCTTCCTTCTCCTATCCCTCTCATCTGCTATCCCCTGAGCAGTTACAGCTGCTGTTCTTGCACTGCTCTGGGTCAGCTGTCGTGAATATTGCTGAGTGAACACACAACCAGCATTCCATCCCACCACGATATTATCCATTCTCTCATCCACAGCTGCCTTTAAGAGCAGGGACGATCTGAACAGCTGTGTGTAGGTGCAGTTACAAGTGTCTATCAGTGTTTTCCAGAGTTCTGGCAGCCCCAGGCTATTGTGGCTCTGCCTGTGTCCAGAGGCTGAGGACATTATATTGCAGTAATGCTCAATTTGCAGCTTCACAATGCAGCCATGTCTTTGCTGGATGCTTCTCACAACCACATTGATTGCTTGCGTGACAACAGTACTTTGGATACACTGCAGAGTTCTGCTTGCAAGGACAGCTTTCCATAGGCAACCTAACTCATTCAGTCTTTTAAAGCAGTGAGCGCAGGCTTTTTCTATGTATATTTGAGAAATAATGGGAAATTATAATGAGAAATTTATATTGTGCAAGTAATAGTGCAATGATTCATTGAAATAGGAGATTTTATGTGGTTTTTGTATGTGCTAATGTTATTTATTGTCTTCTTCCTTGTCTTTTTAAACATCCATATGCTAGCTGAAAAATACGAATTGATATAAAATATTAATTGTTTGAACAAGTAATTTAGAGGACTAACTCATTCCCAGAAAAGGAATATTTCAAATACATTAAAAAAAATCCATGCAAACTTTGCAAAACAAACAGTTGAATTTCTTTCAGTGAGTGTTAATGGTTTTCTCTAGCTTTGCTTAACTCATTGAAAGGATCTGCTTGGTGATGTACCTAAACTCTATTAAACCTCACTGGGAATTTAGTCCACTCATGAAGGTAGCCTGGTGTATTCTTAGAAAGAAAACGTCAAGATTTCTGTGGAAGATTTGGTATGTCTTGAATGAGTACCTGATTTGTATACTGCAGAAGGGGAAGAACAAGATTTATCTTGTGATCTCTTGCCTATACAGAAGCTTGCAATATGTTAACAAACTTGGGATATTGTTGCTAGCATGTACTGGAGGAAAGCGAAGCTCTGCTCCTATTTGGCTTCAATTCTAGTAAGTAATTTTTGATGATTTCAATTAAATTTCAGTTCATGTAATTCCATAGTGCTTTGATAACACAGAGGCCTGTGCTGCACACCTGCAATGTCAACTTCACATAATAGCTACTATTTGGGAGGAACATAATTGAAATAGAAAGTAGTAGAATTAAAAAAAGTATAAACTTGCTGGTTTCACCTGTTGGTTGCACCTGGAGTTTTACAGCATTCTTGTTCTCTAATACGTCTCATGTATTCTGCCAACACCCTGAAATAAACATAACAATTTTGAACAATAAATGAATGATTTCTGCTAAAATAGCTCTTTGGGGAATCTTGTATTGTCTAGTTCCATACTGGGGTGCTGGCCAAACTTGATGCAAGGCTGTAGCTGTTCCCCACAGCATTTCTGGTCCATGGTTTGTGGCATTTGGGATCTGCTACCAACCAAATGCAAGGGCATATGGCTAAAGATGAAACAATATTGGTAATACTAGTTTCAGAGCATAAGCATGAGTTCTCTTCTATTTTAGTTTGGAAACACTGAGGTGTCTCAGTGGTGCCTGTTCATTCAGAATAACCCTTTTCTTCAATGGACAGAATTCTGTAATTGCCATAACGCCCCTGCTGGGTTTGCTGACAGGGCTGGTGTATCTGTAAGGGCTGTGGCTGGAATTGCAGCTGCCTCTGTCTTGGGCAAAGAAGAAAGAAATTGTGCTTCTTAGTGGTGACAGTACATAGCTGTTCTTTAAAGGGGGAATTTTTTAGTGAGTCATAGATATTAATGTAGATGCTGGGTTCTGTTAGGGAACTACCCAACCAGACAGCCAGGCTGTTGCTTTCTAAGCTTAAGATGCTTGCATTGTTGGACTGTAAATATAAAGCTGTAATCAATAGGATGATCAGTTTTCTGCAAGCAAAGGAAGCAATAGTGTATGCAATAATCACTTTGTGTATATGTACCCTGTTGAAGTGATTAGAAAAATGATGGCATCAGCCTTTTTATTACAGCAGTTGGATTAGTTAGGGCTTCGGTTTGCAGTATTATCTCAGAGATAGCAAGCAGATAAAGCAGCTGTTAGGGAAGCTTTGCTTGTTCCCATTTACAAGGAGCTTGCACCTGTACTTGTTTGTTTTCCAGTGTGTGGGAAAAAATGCTGAGAGCATAAAGCAACTAAGTGGCCAGAAATGATACCAGTCCATTACAATTTTCATGGTTTGTATTTTTTACTGTGCTAAACGTAATTAATCCAAGCCACCCATGGAAACACACGTAAACCATGTGCCTCCCCTATAAAAGAGTATGGAAATACTACTGTTTGCCTTATTCTCTTGTGAGTGATATATTCATCCTGATTGTGTAGCCTTCTCCCATGTTGAACAGTCCTTCCTTAAATGTAAACCTGGCTCAGCAGGACCCTGTCTGGAAGTACAGCTTTGTGTGTGGGAGAAGCTGCCGAGTCAGGCTGTGATTTCTGTTTTAACTTCCCAGGTGCATGGATTTCTACTGCTTATTGATCAAAGGCAGTAGAAATAAATATTTCTACTGCCAGGATTAAGACGTACAGATATCATGCAACCCTTCCTTTCTTTGGTCCTATATGATTTGAAAGGTAGGTTTTCAAGTTTGTTTGGTTTTGGGGTGGGTGGGTTTTTTTCAAAATTACTGCTTAAATCCTCTATGGGCTTTGAAGTACACGGTTTGATTTTCAAAGTACTGCAAACTGGATCACCTGAAATCAGACACTAAGTACTTTCAAAGATTCATAGATGAAGATTTAGAAATCCATTTTAGTCCACTGAGGTATGAATCTCAATATGTTTCTTAAGCTTTATTTTTTAAAAACTAATACTATCAGAATGTATTCCCATCAAGACTGTTATTTCCTGAATTCACAAGGATATGAATGAAACATGCTTTTTTCTCCTTGAGGTGATGATTTTTATCAATGCTCCACCTAGAAAAAGGTTTCCCCAAAATGTAGTTTACGTTTGGAGTTAAATAGCCGTCTTTGGCAAATTTCTTTTGACAAGGATTTTAATATTTGGCATCCAGCCATTGAAAATATGTGGTCCTTGCTGCTTTACTCAAAGCTGCATTGTTTCTCGAGAGCAGAGCTATCCTGCAAGACCAAGGAAAATTCGGGGATTGTAGAGGCAGCCTGGTTAAGGGATTTGCAAATTTAAGACAAGGCTTTAAAATATATTTGAAATTAAAAAGATGCATTCATGTACTGCAGAGATGTGTTTGTATAGGCTCCTGTTTGCCATGTGTGTCATCATAGTCATCTACCTTGCATTAAATGTAGACAGATAGAACTCTATCAGATCCATACAGAAACAATAGGCCACTGCTAAATTTGCTTCAATAAAAATGTCCTGCTGTTAACATTATTAATTAAAACTAGGAGGCTTCCTTTAACATGGCACTCTGAGGAAGAAAGGTGATCTTAAAAATAGTCTGGACCTACATAACCTTTCAAAGCTCAGCATCAACATCCTGAGCTGTATTAGGGTTAACAGGACAGACCTATGTTCCGAAAAATTGTTGTGTTCCTTGTGGATAGCTGCTTTCTCCATTGCTTGCAACTCTTAAGTGATCCACAACTGCTCCATCTAAAAATCAATAGAGTAAGCCAGTCTGGAGGTCCCAAGGTGTAACAGCAGTGGCAATTATGCTTTGACAATAGACTCCTTGTGTGTGTGGTACAGCTTCATTACAGTGAATAAATATACTGCCAGGTTTCTGATGCTACTCTGATCGGGGATGAACTGAAGGGGAGATCTTAAATCAAGACAGCTGCTCTATCTAAGCAGTCCAAGCAAAGGAGTATTAATGGTGGCAGCTAGCATGGTACTGAAAATCTGTTTGCTTGGTGTAGCACCTATTGCTTGGTGTAGCAGGGCTTTGGATACCACAAAAGTTTGTCTTCAGATGAGTGGGGGCATTATGGTTTCTTTAAGGTGGCCAGGACAGATGGTTAAAGAAAATCACCCACCCCGTATTTCAGGGGAACAGGAAGATTTCAGATTACTTTGTGCTGCCTTTGTGGCTTTTTTTTTAGTTGTAGACATTTGCAATGATTACTTTGAACGTGTACATAGCTAGAAAGAAACTTGTAGTTTATGCAAACTAGGAGTCTAACTTGCACATTTATCTGAGAGACAGAAGATATTTAACGTCATTAAGGAAATGAAAACATAATGATAGAAATAAGCCCATATAGATACGAAATTACTGCATTTGGTCTTCTGCCATGTACAGCCTTTGGATTTGTAGTGTTTTGCTGTCTTTAATACAGAGATGTGGCCACTGACTCAGGTGGGCAGAGTTGGAAGTTACTTAAATCAGAATTCAGTTTTGCCTGTTGAGACTTGCAGTTGTAGGGGACTGTACTTTCATCGATCAGATCAAGATGGATGGCTGCAAAATTGGATCTCCAGCCTCGCTGAACCACACTGGAGCATGAAGGATGCAGGCAGAGGAATTATGTTATGGCTTGGCTGTACAGCTCCAGCTGTAGCCCCAGGGCTGCTGCTGCTGTTCCAGCAGTGTCTCTTTTGACGGAGTCCTAACTGCCCCACCCTTGAGGAGTTTAAGATAAAGGAATGTGTGTTCTAGTATTAAGAAAAAAGAAAGTGTTTCTAGCTCTCAGTATGGTGTATTTAGCAGGCCTTTTCTGCTCTAACTTCAAGTTCATATGGGAATTAAAAAGGTCAATCTCTTGCAAAGTAACTGACAAGATGAGGTTAAGTTGCTCAAACAGATATCCCTCTGTTTCTCTGAAGCATAATCTATCAATCATTTCTCAGCCTCTTTCTTTGCTGTCATGAGATGATAGCAAATTAATTGTGTGTCTGAACATCAAACTTTTAAGTGCATCTGTGTTCTCCTCTGCAAAAATATGCTTCAAATGGCTTGGCAGTTATAATTCTAGTGAGCACTGTCGTTCACCCTTCACCCATAACATTCTGAGTCTTTAGACAGTCATGAAGAAGAATTTAACCTGGTTTTAAAAATCGGATTTTAAAAATTAATGATTATTAACAGAGAAGGATGTCTCCTAAGTGGTTTTATCTGCAAAAAATGCAACCATCTCCCTAAGAACCCAGATCTCTTTGTTGTTCAGATTTCTCCAGCAAGTTGTCCTTATCAGTGGGGAGGGGTTTTCTATGGAATTGATTCCCTTGACAGTGTAGCAGGGGTGGTTAAAATAAGTCAAAATACAGTATTGCTCACCATTTTTGAAAGGGCAGCAGGCTCCTGTGAGTTTGTGTGCCTCACTGCAGCAAATGGGTGTCTTGGCTGCCTGTGCTGTAGGATTGACCTACAGAGCCACATGAAAGGGTATGGCTGTAGTTTCATCGGAAAGTGAGCCTTAAAAATCCCATTCTTTATTGCTTAAACTGATTGGAAAGAACAGCACCTTTTGCAGGGCTTTTTGTAAATCCTTGTTCTGTTAAGATAAATATCTAGGTCAGAAGCTAGAGGTGCCATCACCTGTTTTTCAAAGCTATGGCATATTTGAAAACTCTTTAATAAAGTTGTATTGCTATAAGGAATCCAGTGGGTTTCTAAAGCCCTCATTGAATTTAACCTGTAAAACTCGACTTCCAGCAGGTTAGCTGAGGATTGTCAGCTGGTGCTTTCATCTTGGCTTAGCCTGACATGAAAATTTTGAGAAAAAGCAAAGAAAAAATTCAGTGTTCTCTTTATCCTATTCACATGCCTTTAGAGCTCTTCTCATTTACTTCACTTCCTTCATTATGTTGCAAAATCGAGCTTACCTGTCTGTCACTGAGCAGCGCGGGGCACTTGGCCGCGTGGCCCCATTCTGCTGCTAATGAGGGTATCGAGTGAGCACCGTGCTGACGAGGCTGTGGCTGCTGCAGCGTTGCTGGCGCTGGGGATATCCAGCAGAGCAGGAGCTGCCAGCAGGGCCAGAAGTTGCATTAACTCCATGGAGCTGAACCTGGATACATCAGCTTTGCCTGGGTTGTGCAGAAACAGGACACCCAGTGTGTGTTTGTTAGGGCAGAGAACCTGTCATTCTGAAATGAGCACCTTTGTCCTCCAGGACTTTTTGGGACTGTATGTACTTTGCAGGTGACAGTACCTTTTTTTTTTTGCTGTTATAAAGTGATACTTGGTACTTTGGAAGTCAGTTTAGAGAATCAGCTGACTTTGATCTCTCCAGAAGATGCATCCTGCTGATACCAAAACACAGGAATTCTTGTTTAGATGGTTTTTTCTCTGACTACAAGAAAAGAAGGTTTTTAAGAGCATGTAGTTACTTAAATATTCAGGCAGAGGCCTTATGGAATTCTAAAAACAAACCTGTTCTTAGCCTGCAGTTACTACAGGTGCTTAAATGCCTTCAAAATCTGCCCCATGGCTTCTGTACTCTAGATATTTCTTCAGTAAAATGAAATTATAACCAGGATTAATTCACTAATGGAAAGTGTGTGGCAGCTGGAAAGAGTGCTGAGGACAAAAAGTAACTTCCAAGAATCCAAGATATCCAAGAAATGTGAAATTCTCACAATGTCTTTATAAGACCAAAATGAAATGACAAGTCTGACATAGTGGAGGTAGTAAGGAAGAAGATATTTTTTCACATACATTCTTAAGAAACAACACCCCTTAATGGCAGAACTCTGGGGTCCTTCTTTTCAGAAAGCAGACTGACAGTATTTGTAGGTTAAATGAAATGAATTAGCAAACAAGTAATTATATTTGCATGTAACTTTGTTAGGATAATATCCTGTCCATCTTAACCCTGTCATATTAGACATATTTAATCTTTGTGACGCATGGAGTGGTATATTGTGTTTGACACCATCTAAAGGAAGAAGGATGAGAGCCTGCAATTGGAATGCTGCCATTGGATAATAATGATGAGCACTTCTCATCTTCAAAGGGCTTTCAGCCTCCCTAGCTAATCCACATATCCGCTGAGTTAGGAAGGTAAGTTTGATCCCTGTTTTACAGATGTGGATGCTAAGATGGAAGCTAAGATGGAAGGAGTCACTGCATTAGAACTTGAAGTGCCTAGTTGCTAGGCATCCTGTGTAAAAATCAAAATTAATTTTATTTGTGAACTCGAAGTAAATGTGTTGTTTAGATTTGGTTTACATGGCTGACACTGATCATCCTGTCATTTGACCCTTCAAAAATAAAGTCAGTCTCATGCTATACCAATGTAACAAGTGTTCTCTAGTAATCATATTACTGTTGAGTTCAAGAATCTTTACAAGTAAAATGTGCAGAGTTTCTGAATGTTTGCGCTTGAAAGTGAAGATCTGATCCTGAAAGCCTTCTGGATATAAAATTTGTTTTGTAATTCTGGAACTTCGGACTCTGAAAATTGTGAGAATATTACCCATTGCACTGGGAAAGCTCTCTCTAGAGTAGAGAGCTTCCTGAGAAATTTTAGTTGTTGGATGGACATGTTAAGACAGTTTGAGTTTACTGGTTATTCAAATGGTAAAACTAACTCAGTTGCTGAAGTGGACATCTTCATCTCCCAAAGTGATTGCTTTTGGTGTTAAACCACTGGTGGTTTAAAAGCAACATTTTCTTTTTAAGTCTTTAAAACTTTCATGTAGAGTTACTTACGGTAGCTTAAACTGGAAAACGTTTTAAATTAATTTTGCCTACCATTGTTCATGCTTTGTATTAGAATTTCTTTTATATAAAAAGAGGTGGGTCAATTATCACACATATTATTTGCCTCTAGCATGTTCTGTTGTCCCAACAGCTAGTGAATATGAAATAAACATTAGAGATATTTACAGAAAGTCTTCCATGAAAAAAGAAATACTAAACTATTTTCTCCTCATTTTCAATTTAGTAAAGCTTCCCTAATTTTAAAGTACAGATGAGCCATAAACAAAACCATACTATTGTCTCTTACTGGAATGCAGTAGATGAACTTTATGCAGCTGGTGAACAGACATGAAAATAGTCTGATGACATTTGTAATTACTATCTACCTGAAGAATGCTTCATATATACAAAAATCACAAGCAAAATTTGCGACATTTAAAAATCTCGTTAATAAAACCAGAAACACTGCTTTTTCCTTGTTCTGATCATCTTCCCTCTTCGTGCAGACATCCCTTTTATTTTCTTTCCCTTATTTTTGCAGAAATTCCTACATGCACTTGTTAGTTCCAAAAGAAAACATTTTAGTCTTTACCTGGGTTCTATTGGCTGAAATGACAACACTGTTAAAAATCAATGTATCGAAAGCTGGATCATTACTGAGGTTTCCCCTTGAACACTTCATAGACACAGCAAACTCAGGAAAACAGCCTGAGTACACTGCATCGTGATTGATTTCAAGTACATCTGATGGAGTATAATTGTCTACCCATTCATTTCTCTTCATTCTACTCTCTACATGCTTCCTCTTTTGGGATCAGATAATCAGATGCAATGATAAAAAGCAGTAAGAAAAAAAAAAAGAAAATATATAGAAATGATCGCCCATAAGGTTTGGCTGCCAAACTAAATAGCAGTAGCTTTATATTGAATGTATTAATTCACATATTCCACTATAATATCATCAGAATCTTTGGGAAAGCCCTGACTCCAGTTTATGTTAACTTAATAAAAAGGCACACTTGGGTTTTTGTTAATGATTATGCTGTTAGTTGCATTGAGACTAAAATTTCAAGTACATCAACATCACCATCAACATCTTCTTCGTCTTAATTTCTTTTATAATGTGGCAAGATAATCATTGAGGAGTTACGATCCTAACATTTCTGTGTGGTTCTTTGTTTGTTTGTTTTGTTTTCCTGGGTCTTTTCTTAATTTTTTCATTTATTAAAACATTTATGGCACTCAAAATGGAGACTCCAGTTCCAGTTCAGAATTTATGACTCTTAACTGGCCTATTTGAGCAGAGCATTAATTGTGGAATATGCTCTGATACCTACTTGATACAAAACCAGATTATTGAAATTATATTAATAAACTTCCTTCAATAGGAGTCCAAATGAATATAAATTGAGATTTTTCTCATATTCTTAACCTTGTAAATTGACATCCTCACAAATTCTACTGGTAACTCTTAATACGAGAAGAAATTGTTCTTCTATGATTATCTACCATGGGCCATAAATCTGTTTAAAAATCATACTCAGCTTAAAATATTATTCTAGAAACTATTTATAGATTGGTATTTTTGGTTTCAGGCACAAGCAAATATCTTAAGGCAAATTTTTGGTTTTCTAAAAATATATATAATAATACTGTCATCTTACTTATGTATAGGTATAACATACCTGAAAACTGCTGTTACTGCACTGAAAGGACCTGTTGTCATGAATGCAGGCATTTTTGGTTCCTCATATACTCCTTGCTGTAACTGCTTTCATACCATTGAGGATGTTGTATGAGAACTGTGATTTCTTAATGCTCTTTGCTCTGATGTTCTATCTTACTTTTGAGTTTGGTTTAGTTCTAAATTGCTCTCTCAAATAATGCCTTTGTTGGTTCTATAGTTGCATCCCGGGCTTCTATAGTTCCAACTTGTCAATATTTTAAGTATTAAGTTTACCAGTAAAAAAATGCTTTTTTTCTTTTCTGCCAGACCCATAAAATCAATTTTGAAATGTGAGAATTAAGTTATGTCCCTTCTTTTTCTGTGTGCGTGCTTAAATCTATCTCCAGTAAGAGATAAGCTGCTTGTGGCAGAAGGTTCATTGACTGTCATCAGAAAAGAAAAATCTACTTTTTTTAGATTATGCCTTCAGTGACCTCACTCACTGAAGGGTGATGGAAGCGTGCAGTGAGAACAAGGTTATGAGGAATGAAAGTAGTAATATTTTGTTCTGTTCAGGTATCTTACAAGGAGCAGGTGCCATGGAAAAGAAGGTGTCATTCTATTTTGAAGCTCTTCAGAACAGAATACTTTCAAGTATGTAAAGAGTCACGTCTGCTGTCATTTTTACAGGGTGATCATTATACACTTTCTTGCTATTCAGATGATTTCTCCTTTTGCACTAAATTTTGGGTATACCTAAATCCTTTCCTTCTTTCCTCTTTACTTTTCACCTAGTTAGTCGTGAACTACATTGATATTTCCGTCTCTTTTCTGCAGCTCACAGGTTTTGCTTCCTTTGCTATTTCATTGTAGGTGACACCCCCCTGCACTGAGGACATTTTGTTACCGTCTGTGAGAGCTCTTCAGTGTAAAACTGAAATACTGAAATATTTTTTCAAATATTACTGTGCATAGAAGTGCTGGTTGGGCAACCAGAACTGTGTTAATACAGCCTGTTAAGAAGTGATTTAAATGTTTCCAGCTGTGTTAATATGTTGATATAGGTAAATTTGATCAGTAAAATACTGGCAAACATTTCTGTATTACACAAACTTTTCTACATCCTCTTCCTATTTCATCTGTGACTTTAGGGAGTGCTGTTTACTCCTGCCATTTTGGATGGATTCTTACATCTGTTTATAAAAAGCATAAGATGACTTTATGGTAGAGAAGGCCCTATCCATGCTAAGACCTTCACAGACAGTGAAGTTTTAGAGAAAACAGCAATGAAATATTTCCTCATGAGAATTGTAATTGCATTAATTAATTAATTGTATTAATTTTAGAATACAAGCTGACATTGTGTGTCTCTTCATTGTCTCAAAATGTGTCTTCATTAATTAAGCAAGGTAACATAAGGCACAACTCATCTCCAGTTTAAAATAAAGGAAAACGTTCGATACGTGTGGATTGCGTGAGTTTGAGATCTGCCATCTTCTTGTATTCCCTTGCTTGTATATCAGGGAAGTTCCTATGTTTTGGTATAATCCATGAAAAGTGTTCAGCAAGGAAAATCTGTGGAATTTTGACTCTGAATTCAAGATAAAATTCCACACACAATTCTATTCCTATATTTAGTGAGATTCCAGCCTATTTTTATTTTATTTTATTCTTTATTACTAAAGTATAGATGATTAAATCTCCTTGTTTTAGCGTATTAAAAAAACCCGACACCAAAAAACTCTCTGTATGTCAGAAATAAACCTGGTGTTGGAGAAGAGACTTTGAGGTGTGGTTTTCAAAGTCAAAATTTTGGTCCATGATAAACCCCTTTAGTTACATATCCATAATCAAACAGCCAGTTGAATTCCTGGGAGAAAGATTCTTATAACAAATGTAACAGCTGATGCTGAATTGTGTGTGACTAATACACAAGTCTGTTCCAATTGCATGTTAAAGCACAGGAACACACACTTCTGATTTCATCTGTTTCCAAGCACAAAATTATACACTGTTCCTCATTAATAATATTCTTCTAAAAATAATACAAGGATGAAGACAAAGCCTGGACTATCTCTAATAATGATGCCCTGGAGCATTAGAGATTCTACAAACTTCTGATCTTGATATGAAAACAGTGAGAAAATGAAAAATGTCTGTGTACCAAGAAGGCAGGGAAGTCTGCCTGAATACTCTCATATACTTTTTCTTTGTTTTGGTGGATTTGGATCTATACCACTATGGTTTAACTCTTGGCCAACATAATACATTAGTTTCTAATTACCTTGCTCTTCAAACCAATATAGTTCTCCAGGCTGTTTTTAAAGGTGATGGTTTAAGATATTAACACAGATTATGAATCACAATAGTTGTTTGTTACTGAAAATACAGAAGTTGTGCTGTTCATAGAGGGGGAAGACTACCTTGTGCCTATGAAACCTGAGAGACTGACACTTAATTTCTTTATCTTCCACAGATTTCCTGAGCAATTATGGGTGAGTCTTTTAGCCTCATAAAAGAACTTGGGTCCAGTATTTACTTCTTGTGCTGTTTGTTTTCCCTCTCTCCCTTTTTTTTTTTTCTTTTTTGAGCTGTAAATACCTAAATAGTCCCTTATATGGGCAGTAGAAGTGTTGGAAAATATCCCTGTTCCAATCTTTTTAATGGTCTGGTCAGTAGAAGACTTTCTATCAAAGCAAGAGTAGCATGTTCACTTACTGGCTAAGTGTTTCCTCCTTTGTATTAATAAATAGAATTGTAAGTGACTGAGAGTTGTGAATGCAAGTAAAAACCTGGGAATAATGAATGCAAGTATGTGCATAACTGAATTCAGAATTAACTCCTTTGCCCGGAAGCTTTGCATTTTCCTTGCTGCTTTCAGTTATTTAAATTTCCCAAATAAAACTTGTTCTGTGAAACTTCTAGTGAAAAGAGGAAGAGGAATTGGTTTGAACAAAAGTCTGTGTCATTGGGATGAAGTGCTCTCCTCAGAGTCCTCGGGAAAATGTCTTTGGTAAATCTACCTTTTGATAGAGCCAAAAAGAAACCATAGAGAGGTCATAAAAACAACAATAATATTGGAAGCAAGCAGAAAGACATTTTTGGAAAGTAATGCAAGAGGACTGAAGAGCAAGATACTGGGGCAACCTGTCAGAAGAATAATTCTCTTCTTGTCGTTACGATTGTATGTACTAGACAGAGAGGTTGAAAGACTAAAACTGAGTAACCTGTGAGAAAGACAGAAAGGTGCAAATCTCTTGTCAGGGACACAATAGTTGATATTTCTAAATTTATGCTTTCAGCTCTGAATACTGCAGAGCTGTCAGGGCAGTTGGCTAGGCTGGACTAGCAGGACAGATTTTGTAGGAGAAATATGTGTGGTTCTTTTACTTGGGAAACTGCCTCTAAGAAAAATGCCTTCAAAAAAGAGGCATCCCTGCTATAAAGCCACTATGCTTGTCACCAGTATTAAAGACTGCTCAAAACTCCTAGGTTTCCTCTTCAGCTCCTTTTTCAGTGCTTTGTTTTTTCCCCTCTCTCTACCAAGCTTGTTTACATTTCATTGTTGTGTCTGGCTTGTAGGCTATTTAGTCACTATAAAGGACCTGTAGCAGAAAAAGGTCTAATAATGTGAGATGCTCAGTTCTTGTTAGTGCAGCTGCCAGTGGTGCTAAGGGAATTCTGCATGGGTGGCTGTAGGTGTGAATTGAAAAAAAAATGGGGAGGTGTTGAAGAAATCAAAGGTGTTGTGAATGTGAATGGAAAAATTGGATTGTTGAACATTTCTTGTCCTGCAGCAAAAACAATTACTGATCAAAGTTTTACTCTTTAAAAAATCTGTTTTGAGCTTTGTGTGCACGAGTGTTTCTACTTGGGGTGCAGATTTAAATGATGTGGAGATTGCAGTCTCTTTTAGAACGTATCCACTGACGATAAAGGCACTAACCTGGAATTTGTTTCTATTTCCTGTAAGTTTGGCAGAGCTGGATAGAAAAGCACTGAGCATCTTTTGCTATTCTCACAAGGAAGAGGGCTGATCTTTTGCACTGTGGTTTGGGTTCGTCCGACTCTGCTGAATAGATTATCTGTTGCTTTTTCAGGAAGAAGTTACAATAATTGTATTGATTGTCTTTCATTTGACTCTTGACTGAGAGGAATAAAAAGCTTCACGATTATTGATTTAGTTTGCACTCAAGTATGTTACTTTTGTTTTCACTTCCCATAGGACCTAATCCCAAGGCGATTTATGCAGTTGTGTAAGGCCTTAATGTAGTAGAGGTAATGCAGCCTGGCTGTGCAGGAGCCTGAATCAGCAGACATCCTGTGTGCCTATCTCCTTGCCCAGGCATTTTATGTTATCTCAAAATATACCTAGAATAGATTAAGAGACGTCAAAACAAATGGATTTGTTTATTATTTTTATCAGCTAGTCTTTTCTCTTAGGCATCCAAATGACTTCTAGGTAGATCTCTGTTGTACCTACTCTTGTCGGTAATCAGTACCAGAGGGGCAGAAACTCAGGGCTAAAGATTTTCAAGTGCCAAGCACACCCTGATCTTGTTGCTCCTAAAATGCTGTATCTGTCAAAGTAGAAGCAATCAGTGCATTGTGCTTTGGAACATGCAATAGCAGGACTTGAGCAATGTTATCACAGTCAGCAATCACATTTTAGTGTTTAAATATTATTTTTTTCTCCTTACACCCTATTCTGCATCCTGAAACAAAGCAGAGCTCAGAAAATACTGATCCCAGTAATTCTGTAGGAAAGGCTGTTGAACTCCATGCGAGATAGAGAGGTGATGCCCAGCTCAGAGGCTGGAACTAAGAATCCTTTTTTCAGTCTCTCAGTGCTTCAGTGTTTGTGTAAGATTGTCTCATGTAAATGTGTTGAATTCTATGCTTAATACTGATTTCTCCAATGCTTTTATTTGGAAAAATAATTAAATAAACCTATAAATATAAGCAAATTTTGATTGGGCAGAAATATTTAGGCACAAAACACAGTAAAACAACCAAGTAGTACAAGAGAAGCACAGAAATATGCCATTAAATACAGGTAAAACTTATCTCATGGGTTAGGGTCTATTGAACTTAAAGGCCTTGTGATTAAAAGACCTCAGATAGAATCAACACAACTTCTTTATCTGGCAGCTTATGCCTATATATGTAGTGCCAGTATGTGTATTACTAAAATCACACAATCCTGTCATGATGCAAGTTTGTCTTAGATTTCTTGGACACCTTTTTTCCATCACTTTCAAACATTTTCACAGGAGTTACATTGGTGCTATATCCTTCTGCCATCTAATTTTCTTGATGTTGCAAGTAAGGTATCTTAAAAACTAGGAAATCCTTTGGGGCAAGAAGGTGTGTGTGTTTAAAATTTATTATATAAATTCAGCTTCCACTCCAATATGAAATACTGCCTTATGCACATCAGAATTTTAGGAAGGCAATTAAATATATTTAAGTCCAAGTCAGGTATGGTCACAAGAACAAAGTCCTTTCTCCTAAGATGGTTGGTACCTAATAACAGAGTCAGGTTCTCTAGTTTTAGTTTTCACTTGGTGGATGCCCTTGGCAAATCTTTTCTGTCTTGTCCTCATTTATAGATAAGGAGGCAGAGATCCCTTGCACAATGCTTTGTCATCTCTTGATGAAAAATGACATTTCATTTCCAAGTTTTTGTTGTTTTTATTATCATCCAAGTGTAGTTGTTAGTATTGGGTTTCCGTGAGAACATTAAGCCCTCTCCAACCTGTGCCTTTTTTCTTCAAAAAAAAATGGTGTATATCTACCTTATATTCAGGAACCTCCTGGTATTTCAGAAAGATTGGGGATAGCATTTTCTCTGTTTACAGGTATAACAATGAGGAAGCTGTAAAGAACAAGGTTATTTTTGGATAATATACATTTTGCTCGGTGGTCCAGGTTCCTGTCTCCCAGCAGCTTTAATCGCCAGACAACTTTGCTACTCTTTGCAAGAGAGAGAGAAGGAGAGGAAAAAGCCCATCTGCTGCTTGTGGTTGCTAAGGAGTCACATGTTGCCCTCAGGTTAGACTGAGCCACTTTCTCTCACATTTGTATTGGTTTGGGCCACTGCTCTCTACCGAGCTGAAGTTAATTTAGCTCTTGGTTTTTAACTCCCCTGCCCAGTAGTATGGCAGCTGGACAATTCAAGGTGGGCTGTGTGAATTTAAACATACAAACTCTTACTACACACATGCAGAAAGGGAGAGCAAATGTAGATTTTGTAAAGTGTCGCTCCTCTACTTGCTTCTTGTCTGAGGTATGCAGCATGGATGAGGAAGAAAACTGCTTTTACTAAAGAATACTCTCACCCAAGACACTGGCAGAGTACTGAGGTTTATAGAAATCTTTTCATTATGGCTCTGTGGGGAATTTTCAAATGTATTAGCATTTTTAGGTCCTCTTATCAGCACTTCAAAGATAAAGTGGCGTGAGATGAACGCTTCTCCCTTTGCGTGCCGGGTTTTACATACACTGTGCACCCAAAATAGGTAGGAAAATCTAAAAGGGATTTATAAGCAGATGTTAAAAAATGCGGTGAATGATTCTCGGATGGTTTTTAATTATGGTTTGTCAGATGGCTTCTCATAGGAACATAATCACAAGGCACATATTCACTGATGATTTATTTAAAGAAAAAAGAAGAGAAGGAAAGGCAGGCTGGTTAGTGTTTTTGTGAGGTACTGCTGTTGGGGGCTCTGTGCGTCTCTTTAATGTTTATCTCCCTGCTTACTGTCGTCATGGAAGCTCGGAGCCAACTGGAAGATCCTGCTCTGCACAGGACTGGATTACTGACCCTAACACATGGAAAATTGAATGTATTAAGAAGCAGCCGCATTTTCAACCCTAAGGACTTCACAAGGAATTTGAAACAAAAGGCCAGAGACCTCTGAGGAGATTTTCATCCCAGAGGGGAGTCTCATTTTTAAAAAACAAATTAGCATCACCATAGAGAAGCAGCTTCCAATGACCAAAAATTAGAATACAAAATGAAAGATTTTTCATTCTCCTGGGTGCTGTTTTCTTTTTTTTGCCAGCCAAAGGAGCTCTCTTGTCTTAAATGTAGCTGAGGTGAGCTAAGCTCTGACCTCAATGCAGTCAGTTGCACTCACATTGGAAGTGGGAAAACTGGTGACATCAGAATGTCTTGCCAATCCATGGGTGAAAGATAAAAGAGACTCATTCTTTTATAGAGGGTCAACAATGGTGCTCTCTTTATTTATATGTATATAAACTCACTAAGGTCCATGAAAGAAGAAATCTATAGGAATTAATCTAGCAGGGACAGATAGGTGGGTATTTTCCCTCATTTTCCTCCTGTTGGCAAATATTACAGGTGTCTAATAAAAGACAGACTTCTGAAAAGATCTGTGAAAGAGAGCTCATGAGCTGTAAAAGCTTTGCTTGCATGTACTAGAAAGTGGAAAATGTGGATATCCTTCAGAACAGGGATAGCCAGGAGCTTTTGGAAAAGGGCTTAAAGGTTTGCCTTTGGAAGTGCAAAGGATGAAATTGCCAGATGTGAGGCATAGGCAATGACCACGCGTCTCCTTAACTCCACTTTGCTGCTCGGTTGCACAGATTTGTGTTGCAACAACTGGCTTTTGAGGTGCATGGAGAGGTTAATGGCAGATCTGTGTCTGTGCGTGTGAAATGGAGGGCACAGGACAAGCCTGCGAGGCTTGTTTTGCCATTCTGCCCCCTGGGGCGGTGGCAGGATAGCTTCTGCCACGGAATTCTTTGGGGGCTGTGTGCTGAATTAATGCAAAATGTGTTTCACCTACCTTTTGCTATGACAGATGCTGTCCCCTGACTTGACGGTATATGTTTTGAACTCCTCTAAGGAGCTGTTTTAGCCTTGTTGTAATGGTAGGAGATTTATAAGCTAACAAGCTTATACTGATGAGTATTTTCACCTTAGGCTGGGCTATCCAAATGTAATAATACTCTGCAGATTTTTCCCTGAAGGGTGCCTGTGTAGCCTGTCACTTTAGAGGATGTGCATTAAGCCTGAAACAACACAAAGAATAAGCAGATTTTAACGATAGCTGTTGTCATATGAGATTTTGCAAGTGAAGCATGAATTTTTGGTGCAACCAAACCAAGACCAGACCCAGCAGTAGACACTGTTTTTTGATTCTTTGCTGTAGAGAAATAATAAAAACATCTACAGCTATTGGTTTTTATAAGCAAAACACTTTATAATTATTAAACAGCTAGTCCTCACGAAGTATATACTCAAAGCCAAATTTGTCAGAAGGCCTCTCAACTCTCAGATTGTTTCTTAGTTTCTGTCATCCCAGAGTTATTCATGCAGTGCTCTGTGTTGATTTGGTTTTGATGGGATAGTGCTGTATCATAGTAATGAAATAGGTAACTATATAAATTACTTTAAAGTATTATATGCTACAACATTCTTCGGTGTATTTGTGTATAAGTCTGTATGTGGGCATGTGTCTCCATACAATAAGCAATACTGACACAGCAGTTTCACCACCAAAAGCTCTGGGTTTGGACACTCTGTAGGACATAATAGAAATCTTCTATTGTAAAGGTGACAGCAAAATATCCTTTTTGGCTCTGTACACTGAACACTTAAAGGTCACACTCGTCAGGAACAGCAACTTTATTTTTGCAACACAAGTGAAGTGTTTTGTCCTGGTTTATGCACTTTACTCTGAGGAGTGAGTTGTGGTGTTCGTAATGTGACTTTGCACTGTTCAAATTCAGTAAGTGTTGGGTGACACACACTACACCCAAAGGAAGCTCGGACAGAGGAACACCAAACACTCTGGCATGATTTTTATAAAGAAGGATGCTGAATCATGGTCTACACTGAAAAATGTCCTCCAGCAACACAGTTAAGATAAAAGGACAGTAACTTCTCAACTGGGACACTTTTCTTAGTATTTATTAGTTTAAGCATGTACTAATGGTGGGAAGTGGCATAACCAAAACATTGCACAGGGTAAGAGAGTAAAGGTAAATCATGATAGGAGAGAAAATGGAACAGAGATCTTTTCTCCAGTGCCAACGCTATATGGGAACATGGCAGGGGGGAGGAGGTGAGGAGGGACATCCCTCCCCCCCAAAAAAACCCCAAACCCCACACTATGATTAACATGGCAGAAAAGCAGAGATGCTGGCATGCCTGTGTGTGAATGAGGAAAAGACAGTGGTGACAAATGGACACACGACAGCCCCCCAGACATTTGCAGCTGATTAGAAGCACGACAGACGAGCAGCTGTCATGCCAATGAAATATTACAGAATGGAAATGAACTTACAGCCAGTTGGGGTGACACCCCTGGTACTTCACTTTTATCACTACAGCTCCAGGCTCCTACCCTTTACCCAGTCAGTGAGTCTCTTTATCTCCCTGCATGCATCCCATTTAATTAGGTTCACTTAAAATCAAAACGGGGCTCAATTCCTGCAAATCTGTATTTTATAAGGTGGTGGGGTGTGAAGTAGATTTGAACTGTTCTCCTCAAGCACAGCTGAGATTTGGTAGGTTATCATTGGTACAAGAGTGATGCTAATCAGCTAATAGCTATGAAAGTTTGGAGACCACTAGCTTTCAAAAAATGCTGGTATCACTCTGCTTTCTGCTTTTCATTTATCTTGCCCTTCTTTTCCATGCTCTTTTTCCTCTAGCACTGTACAGAAAGCTTGTTAATATTTTGTCCAGCTACCAGCTAACAGAATGAGGTTGCAAGTAAGGGAAATAATTCTGAGGTAGCTGTATCCTTAAAAATATATGCCTATATATTTAAAATGCTGAGCTTTGGTATAACATGTGTAAAATATATTTGCAGGTCATTTAGTTCAAGCCATGGTGTGAAAGGTAATTCTAGTTGACTGCTGGGAAATAGGAAGTGTAGCCTCTCATTTTCTGCTTTCAGCGCTGAGCTATTAATGGAATCTGCAACTTTTTTTTTTATCTTTTCAGTCTCTATTATTTTCCATTATTCTCTAGGTTTAGCAGCTTCTAAATCCAAAGGAATACTCTGGATTTAAAATATTGCCTCCAGGAACAGAAAGTCTGTTTTCCTGTAGGATGGATGTTTTGCTCTTGAGTCTATTAATTATGGCCTTTTCTTTCAACAGGAATAATTGTGTTATTAATAGTCTTTTCATGAACAGAAGAAAGGCCTCTTTGGAAGTAGAATGCTTTTGCTTCACAAAAGGTTTCTGATAGCCTTAAGGTGGATTTATCTGGTGGAGCCTTGGCTAACCTTCATATTAAACAGACAGAAACAGTTTAGGGAATTTGGGGATGTGAAGCAAATTAGAAAATAAATTAAAAGCATTATAGCTCAATAGTATAAATTAATGCAGCTGCTGTAAGCTTCATCCTGAGAGAGTTGTCAATATCTGCAAAGCTCCTGCTATGGGGAAGAAAATTAATGTGTATTTTAACATTTGTGTTTTGCCCCACATGAAGCAATTTGAAAGAGTCCCCTGTAGCTTTGATGGCTTTCCTTATCTTAACTCCTTCCACACCAGTGCTCTGGGTGTCCCAGGGGACTGCAGAGGGAAGGGACTAATAGCCCATCCCAGGCAAAGCATGTTGTGAGTAAAAGCTGTGCAAAACAGGTGCTGATGGCAACACTGATGCCCAGGCTTCCCTCTGCAGATGCTTCTCTGGATTCCTGGCTGTGCAGGTTGTGGCAGGCTTGGTCCAGCAATTTCAGTGTCTTGCAAATGAATGCTTATTGAGTTTGATGATTCTTCAGGGTAAAAATCTCTTCTGTTCTGCTAAGGTTTTATTAGTGTTGGTGGGAGAAGAGCACTAACCTCCCTCTCCCTCCTGTATCCCAGCCCTCTGTGGTGCCATTCCTTCTGCAGCAACTCTTTGTGTCTGCTCTTCCCAATGGAGATTTTACTGTCCTCTCTTTCCGCCCTGACTCCTGGGGACACCTGGGTGGAGGCTGTACCGAGAGATCAGAGAGGGCAGTGCTGTGCTTTTTTTAACTTATTGAACAGAATGAGGAGTGCTGGTTACCCTAAGCCTTTGCGAGACAAACCTCCCAAAGCAGAAAAGATTAAGATAGCAGGAACTCTGTCTTCAGCATGGATGGAGTCATTCACAGTGGTTACATGAGAGTTGAGGAGAATAGAAAAAGCATGCTCAATTGCTGATTATAGAGAAGACTCGTATGGTGTTTACTTTTGCTGGTACTCTTAATATGAACAGGAACTGAAAACTGTTCTTCTGCTTGTATTTATATTCTAGTTGTACTGGGCACTCTTAGTCAGATCTGGTCCATGGTGCTCCAAGCACTATGCAAAGACACAGTAGTAAATGAGAAAGTATGTTTCAGGGAGCTTGTGATCTTGATCAAAATAAGATATTTCAAAACTCCTGAAGGGATGAAAAGTTGTGATGACAATCATGATGTGGCCCATTGTTGGCTAGGTAAAAATCAGTCCCTAAGGGTAAACAGAAGGAGATACTGTCTGGCCACAGTTAACTGCTAACTTCTAAGAGAAATAGATTTGACAGAGGAACCTTTTCAGCTGCTCCTGAGACAGATTTCTAGGGCTGGATGTGTCAGAGCTGTAGGTGACAGGACAAAAGGCTGTTTGAGGTTGCTGCTGCTGGTGTGTTTGAGCATACTGGGGTGAGACATGCAGAGAAAACGTAGGCTGTGCAAAGGCTTACTGCAGAGGCCAAGGGAGGTGTCCTTGAATGAAAGCCAGTGGAGGGAATTCAGTGATAAGAATGATGTGTCAAAGCTTTATGATGGTCCCTGTGGAGATGAGCTTGGTGCTATGAAAATGGTGAGTGTGCATGCTGGGTGCATACTCCTCTGTGATAAGGAGGAGGAGGAGGAGGAAGAGGAGGAGAAGGACTTGATCTGTGGCAGAATATGTCAGCAGCAGATCTGCAGAAAATTTGATAGCTTTATCTAATTTGCTAATATCTATGATGAGATGTCCTAGAAAGACCACATTCCACGCTTGTAGGTAACATAGAAGATGTTTTTCTGAATTTTAGTTTGCTGGCTCTTTTTAGGGGTTTTTGTGTCCCTTAATTTTTAATGAAAAGAATGCCTTGCTGTCTTTAATACATGCTACTACTCTTTAAATTCTAATCCTAGTACTGTGAAATAGATTATAGCATGCTTCTGGCAGAACATGATTTGCTTCCAGAGCAAACAAGGAAACTCATAATCTTGAAAATCCAACATTTGCCTAATTTTTTCTTACTTGTTCTCAGTATGTGTTTCTCCTGTAATTTTCTCTTCATTTAAACCATGAGAAAGTAAGAATATTGGCTTTGTCTTTCTGCCTTCTCTAAGGTACTCAGTGAACTGTAGATGCCTTGTAATTGTCTGTGTAAGGAGAAGGATATGTGCAAGGAAGACAAGGGATTGCACATATGTGGAGAAAGATGGAACAGAGCATTTGGAACAATGTTGGACTGAAAAATTCATATTAAATGAAAGCTCACCTAGGCATAACTCTGCATCTGGTATGTAGCCTAAATTTCTCACAGCCTCTGCTGCAAAACTAGAGAAGTGCTGTCTGGGCAATTTGTAGGAGCTCCAAGCAGTATGAATGGAGTAAGGAAGCCTCACACATGACAGCAGGTGCTAATATCTTTATTCTGCTGCACCTGAGACCCTGACATCCTCTCTCCAATGCTTCTGAAAATGCAGGTCAATTAATAGGAGCAGAGTTCTCATTTTTGATCCTGTATTTAATTCCCTGAAGCTATTATTGCCTTGAGGGAGTGGGGAAAAAGTAGAGAAGATAATTATACTTGACCTTGTGCTATGGACTTGTGCAAACTCTTGGATTAGCAATGAACACTGTCAAAGCTTGGTTAGGAAGCAATGGGGGACACGACACTTTGTAAAGCATGTTGCTGAATATGCAAGCGACCAAAATTGAAATGGAAAGGACAAGAGAGAAGCAGAAAACAAATATTAAGGCCAACTCTGTAAATGCAGTGCTGCCTTTTTCTTTCTTGTTGTCAGAAGATCAGTGATAATCAGACAAAATGGTACTTACTGTAGAGAAACAATTAAGTTGGGCCTTCACAGCCCAAATGATTAAAAAAATAGGAATTACACTACAGGAATGTGTTAGAACAGAACTTGTGGTGGCTAAGCAGCAGCTGTACATCAAATAGATGGAACAGAGAACCGATTCTGATCAGCTTTGCTTTTCTTTACCATTTCCCACTGCACTTTCTCTCACATTATCCTACTATTTGCGTTACCAGCTCCCATTTTGGTAAGGATTGCAGTGTCTTGAATAAGCCTTTTTTGGGAACCATCTGGCCTGAGATGTCAAAGAACAGCTGTAGATAGAGCTAGCTTCTAATGTAGCTAAAGTTCACATCTCTCTGTAAAATAAACAGAGCTGTGCCCACATTGATGCTGACATAGCAACACTGAGCCTTTGGGGAGTTCAGTTTCTCCTTTTGGTTTTATTTGCCTTCAGCCTCTTCCCCCACTAGGGATTCTGAGCCAAATCCTGTTCACCTTGCTTGTATGAAAATAGTTTTTGTTATCAGTAGAATTACTCACTTGTGTTTTTAGACCGTCTGTGTCTTAAATGTAGACATTGTTTATCAAATAAGGATGAAAGGAAAAGAAGGTGATATGAAACCCCGCATAAATCTAGAAATTTTGCTATGATTTAAATTTTGCTAAATACTTCTTTTGGTTTGTCTGTGTTTTTGTGGTACTGGAGATCCAAAATCAAAAGCAGTTTGGCAAAATGAAACACACCAGAAAACACTTTGAAGAGTGAAACTATAGAGCTGAATTCTGCTCTCCTTTCTAGTGGTGTAAATCTGGTGCTATGTGGACATTTTACAGATTTACATCTTACAGCTGTCACAAACTATACCCAACCTAGGAAAAGAAAGTTTGTTTTTTTCATGACTGGACTGTGTGCAGGAGGGAGAATTTGAGAACTTGACATGATTTATGAAAATGTAGTAATTTTCTGAATTCCTAGGACTTAGAAGTAGCATTACAGCTCAGCTGGAGCTTAACGTGAAGTTAGAAAATTTCAAAGGCAGCATTAACAGCCAGACTGCTTCCAAGAATGGGCACGTGGTTGTTGCATTCCCTGTGCGTGGGTCCACAGAAAGGAGAGCAGTGCCACGACCCTTCCCTTTCTTTCCTGCCCCTGGGGCTTGGCACAGAGAGCAATGCTGATCTGACCCAACCCACTGTACAGAGGAGTAGAGCAATACATAGAAAGGTATGTTGTCTTCATACCCTCTTCTGGCTTTTGAGAATCCAAATACAACCTGGGAATGACCTGGCTTGCTGATCATCCCTTTCTACTTCCATTTCTGTAAGTAAAAGTACCTGTGACTGCTGTGTACTGTGGAACAAGCAGAATTGTATTTGTGTTATTGCTTTAATAATGGGCTGTGCTGTCAAAACAGAGCAAATGGGGAATGAGCAATGAGAGAGGAAAGTAATCCCCTGTTTATACCAAATCATTTTCCATAGCTCTCTCTGAAAGGAACAAAGAGAAAGTAAAGTCAAAGGAAGAAGGTGATGCAAAAACATGTTTTGATTGCTTTATGAAGAAGTATCTGTTAACATTTGTCTTTAAAATTGGCTAAGCTTCATTGATAAACACTGCACTTAACATGGGCATTTTCCTCCAGTGCAGCTAGGTTACCCTACACCTGACCTCTTTCCTTTGTTCTTTTATTTTTGGAGTGAATTTTTAATAATGAATTGCAAAACAAAATGCGATTCACTGTTTTAAATGCTCTCTTTACTTTTCTGTGTTCTTTGGCCATTGAAGTAATTGCTCGTAGGAGACAAATATGTTCCTGCTATGAAAACAACTCCCTATAAGTATAGTGTATATCCAAACTCATGTCCTTATCCTGATCAGATTTATTTTAAATGAAGTGCCCTTGCATATAGTCTCACATTTAACGAGGTGCCTTGACCTGTAAATATTCCAGTGAACATTAAATGAAATAGGTATTGGGCTGGATGAGTTTTAATATTTTGTGCTTCCTCCATGGGGTCCCTGAAAGTTATCCAAACCCTGCTTCCCTTGGGCTGCCAAGTAATGAGCAGAAAAAAATCAGGGGGAAAAAAGAAGAAAAAAGTCTCCAGCAAACTGCAGGGTAAAAGGCTATTACAGAATGAATGAAATACCAAAAGGAGAGGTGAACAGTACTGCCCAGCCACACTGTAGGTTTATACCAGGATTACCTAATGATAGCACAATAAGAGGAGTATATATGATGTATGTCAGTGTGATGTAAATGTAAATTATATGATTATCATCCTACATCTAAGAATGTAACAGTGCTTTAGATTAAAGTTTGTATACAAGATATATTTTGATTAAGTACTGCATAGGAGAATAATCTGAATTGCAGGGGGCATGGGTGATGTGCTGTAGCTACTGGGCCATTTGCAGAGCTGAGATGAACTTTGAGTAACCTCAGAGCGAGGGACTGTGGTGTCCGGTGGATCTAAGAGCAGAGGTGGGATTGGAGCTTCCCTACGTGAAATGTCCATCAGGATAAAATTGCAGATCACACACAATGTTCTGGTCAATTAAGGTTCAAAATAATCTTCAACTGTTGAGGATTTTTTCACTCTTTCCTGTTTCAGTTGTTCTGGCATCTATCCGAGGACTTTCTCTTGCTGTGAGATCTCTCTGCATGTCTGTGGCCCTGTGGTTAGACAGTAGGCAGTATTCAAGATGTATTCATGGGCTAGCTTGATCCTGAGAAGCCAGGTTTCACACTTGTTCACCTCTTTCAAAAGGAAACAGGTTGTGATTCTGAATTACCTTCTGTAGGCTTTTCTCTTCTGGAGACTTTGTCATCCATGGATGTATTTAAAGTTGACTTGTTTCCCCAGGCCGTAATTTGCTTTGTGAATATCTTTCCAGGAGCCCTGTGTCAAGACCAGGGAAGGATAGGTACTGCCTTAACTATTTAGTGTTCTTTTGCTGGTATTTAACCAATGACTTTCTGGATTTGGGCTTTCTGGGAATTGAGTCTCATTTTTCTTTGAACCGTTGTTCTTCAGAGGACTCAAACTCACCAAAGGTATTGTTGTTTAACCAGTTACTGTAAATCAGCTCAGCCAGGGCGACTTCCTGTGAGTGCTTGCTCATCCCTTAAGTGTGTCCTGATTGCTCACAGAGATCTCCAGTGAGATGTCAGTGATTTAACTGGCTGTACTAGCTTGCTATCTGCTCTCCTTGTTTTTTAATGATCTATTAGTAATCTTAAATCAGAAAAATGATTGAAGTTTTAGTTCAGTTTCTAGTCCTTAAGAAAACTTATTTTTTATTAATCGTAAAATTCAGTTTACTGTATTTTTTTTCTCCCTTTTAAATCAGGATGTGTATTACTTGATAATTTGATCAACTCGGCAACAACAAAGGCCAGCCAGTGCCTCATTGCCTGTTGTGCCCTCTGGTTTGAATAGTAACAGCACATTTTCATGCTGAGTTTAGATGAATTGGCTCCTGCCTGTATGTGCTGGGTAATGTCCTTTCATATTCTTGGCATTGGTAATGAATAGGATTTTGAACACTGCTTGTAGATGTTAAGGCTTACTGTAGGAAAAATGCTCACAAAAACTCTAAGCTTCTACTAAGTGCCTAAAAGCCAAAGAGGGTATCAGAATTATGATACTAATTCAGTTGGTATTTGTTGCTTACTTGATCTGTAACTGCCTGTACAAGCACTTAAACTCATTTGCTTATAGGTGACTTCACTTTACAGTTCTGAGAGTTTTTTTTCCTCTCCTTTTGCCCATACATAATAGAACTTTGTCGATCTGTTTGCTTTTAGGTCTGCAGTCATCTTCTAAATCCCAAATATCATCTTGAACATCAGTCGTATTCTGGCATCTTAATTAAGATAAAAGTTTGACCTGTTTTTTTTTGCCTGAAATGAAAAATAATAGCTCTGTTACTGATACCATGGTTTGCAATAGGGTAAAAAACATCATCAACAACCCTAACCAAAAACCTGAAAAAAACCCCAAAACACCAGGACCCTACTGAAGTGTCTTTTGCCTGAAGATGGTCAGAATATTTGCCACCTTGTGATTTATTGTTTGCAAAGCCAGAAACTGTCAAAACTATCCACTTCTTATTTTAGGAGAGTGTATTTCTGAATAGTAATTCAAATTACAAACAACTAGTAAATAACAAATTCCATTTTTGAGGAATTACTCTGATTTGCAGATCCTATTTGATTTTACAGCAGAGTAGTGCTACTGAAAAGCTGGATTTAACACAGACAATAAAGAGGGATTCTGTATGTTGAGGGTTTTTTTTTGATTGTGGGTTTGGGTTTTTTTTTCCAAGAGAGATGTTTATTTCAGCTGTGGATTTAATCCTTCCTTCAAAGAGAACTGGAGGATAAAAGTGAGTGCCGGAGCAGCACTGTGGGTTCCTACTGTACTTTTGTTCCTTGCTACTGCAGTGCTACACAAGTTCCTGTTAATGTGGTGGTGCAGGTGAAAATGCTGGAACTTCATTAACGGTCCTGCTGACAAAGTGTGAGCCAGAATAAAATCCAGTTCCTCCTCTGTTCACTGAGTTAAATTTGCAGGACGAGCAGAAGCAGAAAGCAGCATGCCCTGCTCGTGTTATTCCACTGAACAGATTTCTCTGAGACTCTACAGGGGAAGTAGAATAAAAGAAAAATAGCAATAAAAATGTGAAATCTTTATGCAGTCACATTTCTGAGTAAAACCAAACATCTGAGACCTTCTGAGTGAGACTTCGCAGGCAAATTACAATGGGTCATCTGTGCTGTAGCCAAAATATACTGAGAAAAATAACTGGAGAATGACACATTAACAAGGAAGAGGTAAGGAAATGAACACATCGTTTTACCTTGCAGTCTGTGTAATTCAGCACAGTGTCAGAGAAGGGGCTCAGGCTCTGACACAGGCGTCTGTGGTTGTAACTGGTGCCTGATTTGCTACCTCCTTAACTCCAGCATACATAAAATGGATGGGAGTAAATCTGGATGAATAATAATGATTTTTCCAATTTCATAGTTAGAATTAGTTAAGAAAATTTGAAACCAAATAAAATGTTTTAAACCAGTCTAAAGCCATTGATTTTTTTTCCCTGCCAATTGTTCCCGAACTCTCATGTGAGAGTAAAGCCAGTGCTATGTAGGTACTGTTGCAATGGATGGTTTTAACAGACAGGCAGTGACAAGAAAATGCTGTCCAATTAAAAAAGTAGCCAGCTCACTGATGAATTACAGTAGATGCTAAAGGAAATCTCGGTTTTGTTCTGCCTTTCATAATCTCTCTGGTAGAGCCTTTCCTAAACAATGTTTTACATAAAACAATTTAACTCATCTTAAAGAGTGCCTCAACATGTTTTTTAAGAGACATGAACAAATAAAACCTTTTTCAACAATGGGAGTGCATCTAACAATTCACTGTTCTTAAGTATCACAATACAGAAGAAAATGAAAAATAGAAAATCACAGTCAGGTGAAGATGGTAACAACAGAATTTCTTTAAAAACCAGTGCTTCTGGTCTTTTGGTAGTGCAATCAATATATTCTCTAAAAGATTTAAGGCAGTAAGAGTTTCTTTAAATAGTGGAGTAGCTTTGAAATTCCCTTTTGTACCTGGGTAGAGCAACATTAAATCAAGAGGCAGCATCATCAAACTTGCTTTGACTGATGAAAGAAAAGGGGTGTTTTTGGTGGTTTTTTTTTCTCCAAGCGATCTTGCTAGCTGCAAGTTATTTGTGACAAAAGTCAGATTTTGCATCCCTATTACCCTCCTAGGGAGATCTTTGCAGTTCTAACCAGTGCTTTGCCTTTCTGCCCACAAATCACCAAAATCTTTACTGTTTTTCACTCAGTCATGTATACTGGAGACTTTGCTTATTTCCCAGGGCACACTTCAGATGATGCATAAAACTTAGGTCATGAACATTGGTGGTAATTAGACATCCATGGTATGTATGTTCTAGGTTTTTAACTCGGGTATCTGGGCAGAATTCCAGCTTGGGTAATTGCGTGCTGTCTCACTGACTCCTGTCATCAGCTGCCACGAGGTAAGGTATTGCATTCAAGTCCTGTCCTACATGAGTGTGTAGTATTATTGTGTGTTGGTTGATGAGAACCTCAGCATGAGCCAGCCATGTGCACTCACAGCCCAGAAAGCCAAAGCTTTCCTGGGCTGCATCCAAAGCAGTGTGGCCAGCAGGGAGAGGGAGGGGATTCTGCCCCTCTGCTCTGCTCTCCTGAGACCCCACCTGCAGTGCTGCATCCAGCTCTGGGGCCTTCAGCACAGGAAGGACATGGACCTGCTGGAGCAAGTCTGGAGGAGGTCACAAGGAGGCTGGAGCATCTCTGCTATGAAGACAGGCTGAGAGTTGGGGTTGTTCAGCCTGGAGAAGAGAAGGCTCCAGGAAGACCTTCCAGCACCTTCCAGTACTTAAAGGGGGCTGTGAGAGAGGAGTAGAAGGACTTTTGACATGGGCATATAGTGACAGGACAAGGGGAAATGGCTTTTAACTGAAAGAGGGCAGGTTTAGGTTAGATATTAGGAAGAAATTCCTTACAGTGAGGGTGATGAGACACTGGAGCAGGTTGCTCAGAGAAATTGTTGATGCCCCATCCCTGACAATGTCCAGGACCAGGCTGGATGGGGCTTTGAGCAACCTGCTCTACTGGAAGGTGACTGTGCTGATGACAGGGGGTTGGAACTAGATGATCTTGAAGGCCCCTTCCAGCCCAAACTATTCTATGATTTTGTGATTCTACTGGTTGCTCAGTCTCCTGGGCATGTGTTCTAGGAACAATTATACCCTTTGCAAAATCTCTAATGACTTTAAATTTCTGTCTTGTTGCCTCATAAAAAACATCCAGTTCTGAGAGACCACATCGTCAACACTTACTGAAAGTCAAGTTGTCTCAGTATTCTTTGTGAAATTAAGCATGTGAAATCACCAGTTATTTTTGAAAAAATAAGCTTTCATTAGAAATTCAACAATTTCTGAGCAGGTTTTGTTCACTTCTATTTCTTCCCAAAATATCCCCTCCTCTCCCCCAGTAACATTGAATTTGCCTGACAATACATGTATCTTAGTGTCAGGGAAGAGTCAAGGAGAACTGCAGTTCATGCTGTCTTTATGAAAAAGAAGTCAATTAGTAGAAGAGAATTCTTGTTGCTATTATCTTAATTCGTATATTTATAAATATTTGTATATTTATATTATATTATATTATGTATAATACAATATAATATACATTACATATAAGATAAATATTTATATTTATATTAATTAGTATTCATATATTTATAAAAATTGACTTTATGTTCCACTGTGTTGTTTGAATGTTAGTTGAAAGCTTTTGAATGTCTAAATCATTAATACTGTAACAGATTCTAGTTCGAGGGAAATAATGCCACTTTTTATTCCATCAAATCCTTTTTGAGAATTGTATTTTGTCTTTTTCATGCTCTGCTGGCAATTACTGCTAAGTAGCAAATTCCTGAAGATATTGGAGGCGTAGTTCTAACAGCATCTTATGCTGCTTAGAACAGAGGGCTAAATATAGCTCTGGTCATTTTTATTTTTGAAGTTGAGTTTTATCATAAGAATACACTTCAGTAAAGTATCCCAAGGGACTACTGTGATAAACTTAATATAGCAGAGATTTTATGTTTGATAACATCACCTGCAGCAAACTGTGCTGTCACCAAATCCATTTTGCCATTGTGGAAATAACCTCCTCAGGCATAATTTCTGTGGTTTTTTGAATAACAGAAATAGAACTCCAGAATGAAAATGTCAAAAAAAATCAGAGACTAGATATTGGTGGGATTTTATATATATATATATGTTTATGTATATACATGTATATATATCTCATGCCTCAGATAATAGGATACCCACAGACAGCCTCACCATCTGTAAGTCTGATGCTGGGACTGTTGACTGCTTACACAGACTTTCCTTTCTGGTGTTGGAGAGAATCATAGCAGTTAGTGTCATGGATTCTGAGATGTCAAATAAAGCAGATTTTTTCCTTTTTTCTGCTGCATTTTTTCCCGTTAAAGAGGAGATAAAAAATGGACAGGATACAATGTGTCATCAGATGTGATCAGAAAGTCTCTTTCCTATTGAGGTGGGACTATCAGAAGTTCAGGAAAATTCTTGATCCTTTGCTGCTATAAAGAACATAAAAATAAAAACCCTAGTAAAAACTTTTTCACCATTAAAGCCATTGGTGGTTAAGTATTACCACATGTGACCAGACAAGTTGTGGTATCCTCACTGTTTGGCTTGGTACAACCCTCAACAGCCTGCTCTGACTTGGAAGTTGACCCTGCTTTCATCAGGGCTTTGGATCTTATGACCTCCAGAAATCCTTTCCCTTATATTTTATGATTCTAAATATGGATCTGGATATTTGGAAGTAAATTTATCACTTGTTTTTCCACTAGCTTCACTAAATTCTATCTAAAAGATCTGTCCATGTGCCATTACAGCAGGTGGAGATGTTAATTTTGACTTCAGTTGGAATTAGTACATGTTCCAAGTCTCAGTAGTCCTGTTCTAGTGCCCATTAAATCAGACCTTACGACTCTTACTCATTTCTCTAATTTCTCTAATCCATTTATATATGTGACATCTATAATAGTGTGTGGGAGGCAGTTCCACAGTATTACTGCATGAAAGAAACACTATTTTGTAGCCTAAAAGTTTAGCTACTGTTCTGTTTGCATTCTTTCCCATCGCCTTGCCTCTGCGGCTTGATACAAGTTTGTCAGGCCATTTATATGAAGCAGAAACAGTAAGAAAAACATCTTGAATAAAAGAGCTTAGTACATAACACTGGATTGGGAACTGTCAACCATGACAGAAGATGAAAGTGCTGAAATTTAAATAAGCATCCTGGGCAGTGTATTTCTACCTCATTGTCAACACTAATATGCTGTGGCTGTGATGGTAAGACATTCTGCAGGCAGGAGTTACAGCTTCTTCTCAGAGCAGGACTGGTGTGCAATGGATTATTTCTCAAAACTTGCTGACTAGCAGTGAGGGCTCGACTGGTTTAATTAAGAGCATCCTTCCACCCAGCTGAGGAGCAGCCCGGCAGTCTCGTTGCTTCTGAGAGGAGCCAGATTTGAGCTTGTGACCCTGAGGTGAAAACCTCTGTATCCCATTAGCTTTTCTCTGGGGGATGTTCAGTCTTTCCATTTTTAAGTGTTTAAGGTTTGCTGGATTTTCTCTGATGGCTGCATTTGGCAGCAGTGAACCGTTGATAAGAAATGAGATCAGATCTGTTCCCCTGAGGTTTCTTCCCTCACCCTCCACTTGTAGCTCGACAGTTTGGATAGTGAAGAAATCAGTTATTTACCAACATTGTACAGTAGTGGAGCAGAAAAATGTCCCCACATCTCTCTAATAGAGTCTTTAGCTCCAAATCATGCAAGACACTGCTTGAAAGGGCTGGAAATATGCATGACTGCAGCAAGACACAAATGGTAATGGCTTTGTAATCAAGTCAAGCCGGGTATTGGAGCCTTCTCAAACTTGCCTGTAAGGCAATTTGCTGGTGGGAATGGGATCCATCATGTTTGTAGCTACTTCCTGGACTGCTCTTTAAAGCACCTAGCCAATGGCAAGACCTCCCTGGGAGATGGAGAATGTGGCATCTCTGTGTCTGTGCAAGAGACAATTTGCTTCAATAAAAATGTTGGCTGTAATGAGCAAATACGGAATTTCCCATGATCCTAACTGTTTATTCTTGGAGGGTTTACAGGATGGGAAATTACTTTAATTTCAGGCATTTCTGTCGTGAGTGATGTGTGAAAATTGGTGATCCTACTTGGAAAACATAAGATAAAAATTAACAGTGAAATTGATACTTTTTTAACAAACCAGCTGGGTTAAATTTTTCTCAGGTGCTTCTCAGTACAGCCATATTCAGCAGCATGTTCTAATGAAACCAAGGAAGACGTCTCTTGCTATGTACGGAGAATCGATTTGAGCAGATAGCCTGGAATGTGGGAGTCTGCCACTACAGCCGATATGCTACCAGTGAAGCTGGAAGACATTCCTTTTGGAGCCTGACAGCATGCCTTGGTGCGGTGTAGCTCTGCCAGCTGTCTCTCTTCTATGGAGCATAGCACAGTCCATTTAGATTCAATTTTGTTTTTATTCTTTGATGAGTGTTTAATAACCATTTCCAAATCTCTGCACAGTTGGGAAGTGACATTGTCAAGAACAGGTGCAGTCAGCTGAAATTATGTGGTAATGCTTGTTGTAACAGCCCTGGGAAGATGTAAAACGGAAAAGTTTTATTTCTGTCAGGGCAGAGTTAGCTAAGTGGAATTGAGTTATCCCAGGATAAAATAATTACCCTCTTGTTTTTGTCTCACTTTCCATCACGAGAAGAATGGGATGGGATTTTTGGTTAGGGATAAAAAGTCATATATTCTCCTCCAAGCTTTGAGATCAACTTGCTGGATGACATTTGAAAAGTCACATGAACAAAATTTGGAGTTTATTTCTTCTGCAACCAGGTGCCTATATAAACCACCCAGTTTCTTAATGCAAACCCACAACTCTGCTTTTCATTCTGGACACCCAACATTCCCAGCAATTGCTATTTCTGTAATTAACTGTATATTCATACAGATATTCATAAATAAAGCTGAACGTTTCAGCTTTATGTTTGGTGTAGGATCTCTCTGGGTTGCCAGGAAAATTAGTGGAACCTAGAAGCATGCATCATCTTTGAAATAATTCTTTTAGTTTCTTTCTGGTTAAATTGGAGGCAATAATTCATATGTCATCGCATTGTTTTGAGGGTTTTAATCAATTAGAGTTGGGTCCTGCAAGATCCTGAACATTGCTGGCTCTGATGGATATTAATAGCTGATCATGCAGAGCACCTGGTGCAAGAAGGAATCTTAATATTTGCAATTGCTCTGAGATCTTTGCTTTGAGATGCTTTTCAAGTGCTCAGGCTTATTCATCTCTATCTAATGGTAGGAACACACTGCTCTGTCAGTGAGGATGAGCTGGTTGTGGCAATATTCTTTTATTCACTACATGTTTTACTGCTTTTTCTCTGATCCTTTCCACTGACTGCTTCATATAAATGTTTTGGTGAACTCTGTGAGTACTCAAAAGCCTCCCTTTTTGCAACATTCCACTCTCCTTTTCTCTGTTTTCTTTTTTTGATACTCCACCTTTTTGCTTTGCTTCTTTAGTGTAGCAAAACAGCAGGCACAGAAATCTCTGTCCTTCAGAGCAAAAGGATTACAGGGGTTAGATGTTGCAAAAGTATACATGGAATGAATAATTCCCATTAGAAAATCAGTTTGTTGACTAAGGGAAAGTAGCTGGGGAGGAAGGGAAAAGAAGAAAAAGATTTACTTAAAATATTGTTCCCTGTTAAATCTTTGTTAGTGTGGACAGCTGACGACTGTGGGAATTCTCTAAACTCCTTGCCTTACCCATGAATCCCCTCTTCATTGCTTTAACTCCCTGTTTGCCAATAGATGGGTTGCCTCAGTAGATGGCAGTCTCTTTCCTCAGTCAGTGCAGAGGCCACGAGCCGCAGCTGCAGGGTGGTCCTGCGCTTGCCCTCTTTGGGAGAAGACACAAAGCCCACATCCTGGTGACCTGGGCTCAGCCAGGATTGTGTGTAGATTCCATGGCAGTACGTGCGTTCCACCCCAGTGGGCTGTATCTCATTAATTACATCTCATCTTTCCAAGTTAACAGCTGCTATTTTTTATTGTACCATAAAGTTTGGAAGCAACAGAGACATGAGATCCAAGCTCTGTCTCACTAACAGTAGCTTTACGTGGCTTTTGAGCCTTGGAGCTGCTATTCATTCACACAGTGGAAATGAAGGTGTCAATCCCAACATACTGTCTTTAGCAAGGTGTTTCTCCAAAAATATGAGAAAAAGCCCAAGGAGGTAAGGAATGTGGGTAAAACCCTAAGGACAAATTACATATGAGGAGGGGTACTGCTCCTGAGCAAAGCTTCTCCCACAGAGACAGATTTCCTCATGGAAGAGAAGCTCTTTTTTACTTCATTCACATTATGGTAGTTGCAGCAAAAAACTGTACTGTTTTTAGTATAACATGAAAAGTACTGTACTTTGTATTTAGTGACTAATACTTAATTAAATGCTGATATTTTATTAAAATATTTTAGGAAGAAATGAAATCTGGTATGCATTTCTTGTTAAAATATTTTAAAACTTTCAGTCCTAAATTAATGAATTATTTTTAAAAAGACATTCATGAGACTTAAAAAGAATACAAAATGTACTTTGAAATTGAGTTTTTTTGGCTTCTGAGAGAGATTCTGCATGATTTTACTTAAATCCAAGAGAAACTGGTGTGATTTTAAACAAAGCTTTTGGTTTTCTTCATGTTACCTCGATGAGGCAAGTCAATTTCCAGTCCCAGACACCATAATATGATGGCAGAAACCCAATCCTGGAGTGTCCAGTTGAGGGTAAAATAGTAGGATAGATTTGAGGATTAAAACTCTGCTGGTTGTTTGGGGTTTTTTTAACTTTACTCTCATCAGCAAGTACAGTGTCCAGAGCACCAGTGTGTCTGTGAGACAGCAAACCCATTACTAATTGGGCAGCTGCCTGTTACACCAGCTGGAGTCTGTTAGACCTCTCCAGCTTTCAGTCGCATGCACTGTGTGCTGCAGCAGTCAGGCTTGGAGGGCACAAATATATGAATGCTCCTTGTCTCTCTTCCATTAGTACAGAAGGACACACGGGCCTGAAAGGATTAGTTACAGAGTTCACTCCAAAATGTCCTAGCTTATTATAATTTTTGCCCTTTGAGCTTGAAAAATAATTTAAAAACTTCAGCTATTAACACTTCTAATTTTGGAGCCTCTGAATACATTTTAATTGAGTATTTTGCACCCTGCATTTTGACATACTGTATGCTGTCATAGTGTTACTACAACACCTGCTTCGAATTCTTCTCTCTCCTACCTGTCAGTGTATCATTTCATGCTCCGCTAAGTGGTGCGAATAGCAAACCCATCTGTTCATTACTCATGTAGCCATTGTGTGAAATATGAATGAAACATCTCATGTCTGAAAGAGTCATTGTCAACTGAGTCCAGCTGGTTTGGCTGTATTCTTCCCAGAATCCAGAGTCCAGTTGCTTCCTTCAGTTGTGCTTAGTCTCAGCTCAGTACTGTTCAAGCGAATGTGTAATCTGTTACTTAAAATCTCACTTTATTCACTTTCTCCCCCTTGAACTGTACTCTGGGGTTGAGATCCTTGCTAGGGCATTAACTGTGGCATGAGGTCCTTCTTTGATTTTATCCTCGTTGGCACAGATAAATGAATAATATATATGTGTATACTTACAAATGAGGGAAAGAGATGAACTATGTTCTGCAGGAAGTTAATGAATGTTTTAAAGAATCTGTTTTTCCTCCCACACTATCTTTACTGAAATAACTTCCATTTCCATCAAAAGTTTTCTCGACCAGCTCTAGAGTTCCATTTCCATCAAAGTTATTTGTACCATTCAATGGTTTGGCAGAAGGAATTGTTCCTTGGGAAGCCATCATTGTCAGTACTACAGATCAGATGGCAATGGCTTCTAAAATAGCAGGTTAATATCCCTGACAGGATTAAATGCTTAACAGTGATTCTTGCTTTTACAGCTATCAGGGTAAGTGATGCCATATGCAGTGATAAAGATGTGACATTGTTCAGTTTGTCTTTTGGAGAATGATTAAATGACATGCTTAAATCCTTTGTGGCCTCACAGTCTACAGTGGAACAGAACAGCTGAACTGTAAGTGAGGAACAATGGCTGAGTTACCTACCTAAAATTTATTTTGTACTTGCAGGTTGAAAAGTTGCAGGCAGAAAGAACAGCACACACTATTTTCATTTATGACTCAACAAACTGATCTATTGTAAAATCTGTCTCTGGTGCAAAGTTCCCCACACTCCGCATGAAGGCACTCCTCTGTTTGGGGTGGAAAAGTTTGGATGACAACGCATTCAGTAAATCCTGAGCCCGTATCACCCCTCTAGAACTTAGGGCAAGATTCTGTTTTTGAATTTAAATATCTGGATAGAGTTGTCTACACGTGAAGGAAGCAGGAGGAAAAAATTCTTTTACCAAGTCAGTAAAGATCTCATTGTAAGAATCTAAAGTTTTCCAGCTTGTAAAGTAACACAGTCTAGGGCTGTTCAGCATTGTGTTCTGGTTGCTGACATCAGTTTTAAAAGCAGTGTTTGGAGTGGTAGTTTGTTCTGCTTCTGTATTTTTTTTTGTTGCTAGCATAGAATTAAATAGTTGTCTTATATGGTATTAATCATTCACAATAGGATATTGCAGAACATAGTGTTGGGAAAGAAAGATCTCAAGTGCTAAAATGGTCATCAAAACTCCAAAGTCAGGATTAGCTGTACCAGTATATTTGGAGAAAGCCTTGGAGGGGTAGACTACTGCTGGTAGATGCTTGGGAGCCTCATCCACCAGTAACATGCTGATAATCCCATTGATCTGGATTCTGTTACAGGTGTTTACGGAGCTTGTCTTCATGCTTAAGTTTTTCTCCAGTATGGAGGTAGAAAAAAAGTACTTTAACTTTGGTGTCTTTTGGCTGTTAATCTGTAGTTCCTTAGAGTTCTTTTGAGAATCACACAGAAATGACATCCTTAACCAAAAATATTAGGAATTTGAGAATTCTTTAACTAAATTTTAATATAAGACTATCTGTTTCTTTTAAAATGAGAAGTAGCTTTCTGGCATAAACCTTCTTTATCAAGAGCAAAATCTGTGATTCTTCAGTCTCTGTTGTGTAGCTTTAAGAGATCCCCCTAATGGTAAATTAACCCTTATATAATCAGGGAGCTAACAATTTACAGTAGGATAAAATATAACCTGCAGGGTTGCATTATGTGCAGTTTCCAGGCTTGTAGGACATGAGCAGGTTTGGGTCAGCCATAATGTTAAAAAATGACTCAGTGTTCAGAAAAGCTGGGAAGCTGATGGTGTTTGCTTTGCTTAATAAAGCAAACTGTAAGTCAAACATTTAATCACAGCACTCTGGTAACAGGGGGCCTGTTTTAATACAGCTCTTTTATTGGCCTCTTTCTACTTCAGAAATAATAAAGGCGATCCTGACGGATAAGGTGTTTTCAATGCAAGTCTCATGTGGAACTTTTATTTTCAGACACAGACCTTGTATAACAATATGAATCACCGATGTGAGAGCTGTTCTGATCTATGGTGGTTTTTCCAGTAGGGAAATAACCTGCTGAGTTTATTAATGTTTGTCTAATTTACATCATTAGAGTCATTTTTTAAATAGCCCTGTCTGTTTGCTTTATTGCGGGCACGTGTGTAGGGAGGAGGGATGCCAGAGTTTGAGGCTGCTCGTTTCTGAGTGGGGTGGAAAGCCAATGCTCACATCCTCCTGGGTGCTCCCTGAGCACAGACAATCTTTGAGGGTTCAAGCTCCGAAGGCCTGCACACCCCTGCAGGTGTTCATGTTTCAGTGTGGTTTTCCTGGTTCTTCAACAGATCTTCGTGGCAGCAGGAGAAGAGCAGGGGCAGGGGAGGCAGGAGAATGGGGCTTGTGTGCTCAGCCTGGAGATTACACAACAGCAGTTTGAGTTTCAAGGTGTTAAAGGGCAGTCAGTGACATTCCTCTTACAGGTTTTGCACATTTCAGCTGGCAAAGGGGGATTTTTGCTGCTTTTTGTGTGCTGGGCATTTGGCAATGCCTGCAGACCTCAGTGGGATTGTTCTTGCACAGCTGGTGGTGGAGAAGGGGCTCAGCCGTGGCTCTGGGGAATACTATGGTGTTTCTGAAAGGCTTGCCCAGCTCCCACCCTCTCCTCTCGGGGGTGGATTGCAGGAGACAGTACCATGTCTGTTACTAACACTGTTAGTAGTAATACAGGTGAGACTCTTTAGCTGAAAAGACTGATTTGCAGCTCAGACTGAAATTCTGTTGTTATTTTTTCCCCTCCTTGTTCATTCTCAAAGGGGAATAAAGGAAAGGAAAAGGTAATAGTACAGTTGGGATCTAGCAGACTGAGTTGTCATCTTTATTCTTTGTCAGTGAAAATCTGGAATCTCTTTGGTTTGCTTGTTACTCTGGGTTTACTACAATGAGAGAAGAAATTGATCTAGTTGCTGTGATTTTTGGGAACTGTTTGCAATTGGTATCTATCTATCTACACATACATAGGCAATATATGCACAGCTGTCTGTATTTCACTAAAATTGTGCTACATTGTAGTAGTGACAGAACTAATTAAATTCATAGTATCTGTGGCTAAGTCCTTTTTACCTGAGTGGGAAAACGTCAATGAATTCTCCAGTCTGAGCTGTAATGCCTGTGGAGTTTGCCCCCAAAAAGCAGTGAGGTGCTCTATCCCATAGTGCATCCAGCCAGGCAGGTAAAGCGGAGGCTGAGAGTTGGAAAAACCCTGATCATTTCTGTTTCTGAGTTTATATTAAGTTTCTGAGTTAAATTTAACTCTCTCACTAATACAGTGTTAGACAGATTGCTTGAAGATTTGTATTTGAATGACTGATTCTCTTTATGTAAATACATTGCAGAATTTAAGGTTTTGAGGTTATTTGGATTTTGGATAAAAAGGAACTCTGAAGGAGCTGTTTAATCAGGTACACTGGCTGTACTTAGTTCTGTATTTGTAGACTGTAGGGGAGAAGTTACAGGCAACATATTTTCTTCTTTTTCCTGGGTAGGAAATTTTTTTCTTTACTTTGTGTGGACAGCTGCTCAGCTGCAGGTAAAAAATGTTATAGTTTATGGGACTGCCAGCTGGAGCCAGTTAAAATCTAATGGACCAGCCCTGGCACTAAAATATCTTATTCTGCCCTAGCAATGTAGAGGTTTGTTCTGCTGCTTATACGTGATTTAAAAAGTTTACAATGTTGTTAAGGAACAAATTTACTTACCATTTTGCAAACAAAACCGTGTGTGAATTTAAAATCTGACACAGAAATATTATCATTTGGGTCCCTTATTGAGGTCATGGTTCTACTGAGCATGAAGAGTTGTGATGGAGGGACTGTCCTTGCCTGATGTCCTCTCTTAAATATATGAGATGGAAGCAGAGAGCTGAAAGACCTGCTTTGGTCACACCAAGGATCTGCTACATACCTAGGAAAAAATGCGGGTCTTAGAAGAATCTGTCTTAGTTCTGACTGCCTCAAGCAAAAGAAACCTAGGGAAGGATGAGGAGCTTGAGTTACAGTATTGGAGAGAGAAAATCATCATTATTGAGAGTAACATGAGCAAAGGGAGATGCGAATCAGGTGTGCCAGAGGGACAGAATAGAGAGTAAGAGCTCAGCAAGAAGAATTGAGTTTTTGAAAAAGAATTCAGTTCATTTGAACTGGAAGGAGCTGCTGTTTGTTCTTGAGAGGTGTGATTCAGACTAGGTTCTTTGTGCAAACCTAAAGGCTTAAAAGGCATTTTTTGCCTTTTCAAAATGAAGTATTTTCAAAGATTGAATTGAAACTTTTTCACTTATTTTTGAAGGTGGGGAGAATTTTTTTTTTCAAAATATACGAAGTTCACCAACACTGTGTGAAAAATGGTTCATGTAGGCAGTCTTTCTGTCTCAGAAACCTTTCAATTTCTTTACTTAGTGGTAGTTTACAGTAATTTAATTTCATCTTTCAGTGAGAACATTTTATCCAAAGTTTTTTGTGATAAGCAGGAACTCAACTGCATGTGATTGTTTCTCCATGTTCCAAAAGATTGCTCAGGGCACAAAAGATACCCTGATAACAAGAACATAAGTAATCCTGTAGATGCATGAAAAAGGAAAGAGATTATTCTTGAGGCCTAATCCTGGAGCATATTGTCACATGGTTTCTACAAACAGGCTGTGCATTTGAAAGAATGAGAAATGTGAATAGTGGGCATTTGAAAGTGTCCAATTTCTGTGTTTTGCTATTCATGGGACAGATCTAAGCTGCTTTTAGGCATTTTGTCACTTATTCAAAGATTCATGTATTCAAGGATTGGTCAACCATTGCCAGTTTTTATCCTAAACTAACCATTTTTAACCCAGAAATGGGGTGTTCCATGCCTATGCTCTCATGTGCCTCAGGTGGACAAGCTGCTCTAGAGGTCAAAGAGAAAAGAGGATTGAGAGGACAAAAAAAGCATGAGAAAAAATTGAGTTTAGAGATAATTGTGTGGAACAGATTATAAAATGCCTGAAAAACCTCTCTTTAGATGAAGTTCTCCAAAATGTCCAAGGAGACTCACCAAACCTAGAGTGCATCTAGTGTAATGGTATCTACAAACAGTTGCTGTTTGTCTTGCTTTAACTTGTCACAGTGTTTCACTGCTTCCTGCGTGACCAGTCTGCTTGTGGATGAAATACCTCCTGCTCCTGTTGGCCTACTTGATGTCTTGCATGGATGTATGTCATCCAAGGAGTGCCAGCCTTGGATGTGTTTGTGTTGAGGAGCATTTATTGTTAGACCACTCTGAGGTGAAGATGTGGAGCTGAGAGAAAACTGTCCTCAGAGGAATGAGACTGGGGCCAGGCCTAATTCAATCTTAATTTTCATTTTTTCCATAGTTTTCCTTTTTCCTTTGGGAACCATTTCTATCTATTTTTGAGACAATAAATTAATTGAAACACCAGTAATTTGTTAGAGCTTTACACAGTTAAAACTAGGTAGTTCTCCTCCTTATGATATATTCAGCTTCCCTCAATACTGAAACCAAGGGTTACAAGAGAACTGGAGATCACACAGCTGCAGTTTGGTTCCCAGGCGCAGGATTGAGATGCTCTCATGAAACCATTGAAAATAACTCCATAGATGGTGTTATTGTGCCTCTATCAAAGCCAGAGCACTTCTTTTTCTGAACTTGTCAATGTGCCACTTAAAATAGACATTAAATTTAGTATTTGCAGAGACACACAACTTCATAACATTAATTGCAGCTTCAGAATGTTGAAGAGAAATATATAACCTAATTGCGGAAGGAATGTAGACTTTTTTGGCTGTTCTTCAGGCAGGAGATTTATTAGGAACGCTGTAGTATTCTAATTCCTAACCTATCTCTTTTCCCTCAGTTTGAAGTAAGGTTCTCCATTTGCCTCTCTCTCTTGAAATTGAATCTTTTTAGGTACCATTTTTTAGAGAACATTGTGGAGGAAAAGGAAAAAGAAACCAATCCAAACCAGAATATGGATGATTCATAGTAAGAACTATTGAGGCTGTAAAAAACCCTGGTAGGGATTCTGACGAGTTGGCATATCTCCTTCCGCATCAATAAATTTGTCACTGGTGAAACTGTTTATTCCTTCGCAGTATGATTTATGCTGGACCTTTTGTTCTGCTTATGTGGACCTATAGCTCATCCTCAAAACAGTAGAAGATGAACTCTGACTAATAGATCCCAGTGATTGTCCTACAATTTATGCAGGATCAGTGTTTTAAAAGGGTAGTGTGCATGATTTAAGTAGGATTTGAGTATATAGCCATGGTTTGTCCTTTGCTGTCAGCAAAGCCATCCTAAGTTCATTTCTTTAAAGAAGCTCCAGGCCAAATGTCAGGAAAAATTAAATCAAGCAGTGATGTGGTCCCATAGGGAAAATGTATTTCAATTGTGAGGTATTCATGGGTATAATATGTCATCCTGTAGTCTGTGACTGTTGGGTGCACTTATAGGCAATGTGGCTTGGTAATTGCTACTTGTTAAGAAATTTGGGTATGATAAAAAATGACCTGCCAGGGAGAGAGACAGTTTTGTTAATTTTATTTATGAGACTTTCATCAAAATTGGAATGATGTGTGTATGTAGCAGAAAATCCTCTTTGTAACAGCACCTTTTATTAATGAACATAGTTTTTGTCTTCCACAGAGGAGATACCATAATGTTTTAGAGCTTTGGTTTCTGCAGTCTGAGGAACAGGTGGGGCATAAGCTCCTTATTTTGCTCAACCAACATTCGGATACACAACTTGTCCTTCCCGAGGGCGAGCATAAGCAAATTTTCCATTTTCCCAACAGACTTGGGAGAAAGCTAGGCTTGTTGGATCAACCTGAATCCAAAACTGGAAAGAATTAATTCTGTCTTCTGTAGTTTTGTTTTTGTAGAGAGTTTCTTCTTTATCCTGGCATATTCTAAATAAACCAAACCAGACCCTACAGTTCAGATTATTCTTTATGTGGATACCTGACCCAAGAGCAAGATTGAGGAGGTCACAGTTGGAGGCCTGGTGAGGTGAGATGGAGCCACAAACTGCTTGTCCATGAGACACTTCCCTGTCCATGCAGTTGTATTAGCATATTCTCTCAGCTTCTCTGGGGGCATAGGGGCTTGCAGTAGTTTTCTGTATAATCTTTAATTACAAATAGGTAACTCTGTGGTATCAATAGCCATAACCACTCATGTGTAGCACTGAAGCATCCATGTCATTCTTAGCGCTATTATTTGATTACTGTGAAGCATTGCACGTGGAGCACACATATAATTTAGGAAGAGGATCTTTTCAGATGCAAATGGATGTTTAAATCAGAAGAAGCTGATGCACATTTGATAGCAGCATCCTTCCAGAATGGAAAGTTTTATCACCTATTAGATCCTTACAGAACAATAGACCTGATCTCTCAGCTGGACAAAACCATTGTATTGCTTTGGGCTTTAGCAACTCTCTGAGTTAATGATCTAACCCAGTATTGCTCCTGTATCTGAGGAAAAGGGTGATGAAGCCATATTTCATAGATTTATTTTAAGGATGTGAGAAGTAGAAGAGACCAGATTTTGCTTCAGCTTGTGTTACCCTAAGTCCAGAAGAGCTGAATTAAAAACCCAAAGTAATTTTAAGCAGAGCACTTGCGTTATTCCACAGTAACACTTTCCTAGCCAGCAGCCTAAACCCAATGACAGAAAGCGAATGAATCACAAGAATTTCTGAATAGTTTCATTGTGCTCTAACACAATGCACGAGATGTTCTGGGTAAGGAAATAGGTTGCACAGAGTTTTGAATAGGAAAAAACCCTAATGTAGTTAACCCTTTAGAGTCTGCTGCAGGCAGGAAAATTAAGGATGAGACAGTTTCATCTGGCCCTTGCATGTCTGGCAAGCCAGTCCTTTTGGGGAACATTTTATGATTCATGACCTATTTTCAAAATAGGTCTTTTCACATCAGATTCAGCTTTATCACTTCTATTTTTGGTGTGGATTTGTTGAATTAAAAAACCCATCTAAAGGAAGACAAAGTTTTTGTTGCATTCTTTAGTATTCATCTTCTGTGTCTTAGAAGAATCATGAATTACTTGAGTTCTCTTAGAACTAAAGTACTTCAGGATACAGTTAACCAATGCCTCTTCACTGGAAAGGAACTTGGTTCACAGATCAAAGTGCATCTGTCCCATAATAGTGAGCAAAAGATTTTAATCAAGCTGCCCGTATGACCATAAAGAGACCATCTCTTTTCCTGAGAAGTCAAGGCTGATTGTGAATTCACTGAATCTTTCCAAAGTGCATTTCATTACAGTGGCTTTCCTTTGTTGTATTGCTTGGATTTAGGACTTTTTCCCAGGTCGTTTCAGTGTCCAGCCTCCGTGATTCTGTGCCACCCACGGACATCTGTTTTAACTATTTAGATTTCTAATAAAGATGTTACATAACCCGTAGATTACTAACAGGATGGAAGCTTGTTTGTTGATTAATTTCTTATATAAATCCTTTACATATTTCTTATATAAATAATTTCCTAAACCTTGGCACTGTCTGTTTAGACCAATACCTACTGTTCACAGCTCTTGGGTTGAGTAAGCATTCATTCCCATCCTTTCTTCCCCAGGGTCTCCTTTGTTTGGTTTCGTAGCAGTGTTCCTATCTTTGATATGGCTGCTTGCAGTATTTTTCTCCTTTGTTTTGTCTCCTTTCCAGTTATTTCTCCCTTCCTTCACTGGAACCAATATTACTATTTTTTTTCCTAGATAATTGATTTTCTCAACTTTTTCCCCAGTTCCCTCTTTTTATTTTTTTTTAAAAATATGTTCTCTCTGTTTTTGTTTATGAAGAGGTTCTTGCCTCCATCTTAATTACATTTTATGCAGGTAGTTAAAATATATTTCGCCCTTCTACCTTCATTATACTGGACATGAGATAGTGCTCATAGTAGCCGTTACCTCTTGTACAGTTGATCAGCAACACCTGCAGGCATTTCCTTCCTTTTTAGAGGCTCATTCATTCCTTACTGACACTGGCTTAGGCTCCTGAGAGATGGAAGCTCTCACTGAAGCTATGAGAAAAGGTTTGTTAAGAAACAAAGAAGGAGTATTCTGTAATTGGTAAAAGAAGCAATCTTTGCTGAAGAAGATTGTAAGACAGTACAGTTGTTAGTAATTGTGATTCCTAACTGTTCTCCTTTGACAAAACAATTTGTGTAGATGTTACCAAATGATGTTCTAGTGAGGAGAGCACAGCCCAGAGCCCACCTGTGCTGCAGATGGCAGTGGGGACTTAACCAGCGTCTCTCATATCACCGAGACTGAGCTGTCCAGGCCTGCAGCTTTCTATTTAGCCTTTGAAAAGTGTGGTAAATTTTTCAGACTCATTTATGTAGTTTGGTGCATAATGATAGATGTGCTTTTTTACAGAAGCCATTTGTAACACAATGGTTATGTTACACTGTTATTTCTAAAGACTTCAGGGGTTCTTTTCGGGCCATATGACTCACAACTTTGAAGTCACTGAGCAAAGGGTCAAGCCCTTCTTCACTCAATAGATGCTTTCAGCTCCAAGTGCTACTAGTACATTCAGGGCTAAAACTCTTGTTATTGAAACAGCTGTAGCTTCAAAATGTGAAGCTGCACTAACGCTTCATTTCCTGCAGTGAATCATTTTACTTATGAAAGTATAAAAGCCAGGGACATTTAGGAAAAAAAAAGACAGAAATAGAAAGAAATAAACCTTCTGTGCTCTGAAATGGATCTTTTTTTTTCCCCCCATTGGATAAGTTTATCCTGTCACAGCAGTAAAATGCAATGATATGGAATAATTATATGCTCCTAAGCTTTTCCAATTGATCTACTGTTGTGAAAATATATTCAGTAAATTCACCTGAGTGACTTTGGACAGCAAAACACAAGGACATTATGAATAAAAGAAACACTAATTTGGCTGATACAATGGAGTATTGTGACCACAGGAACATCATTGTCAACCTCTATTCTAGATGAGAGTAGGTTTGTTGTCAGAAAAATCGGTGTGTGGTTCAGAAGGTGACCTCAGTGATTACTTGTGGGCTTTCATATTTATTCCCTCCCTCTACTTTCTGTTCTTAAAATTTAAATTTGGACTGGAAAACCAAGATCGCTTCTTCCTGTTACTGATAGCAGGAAAGTGATTTCATTTATTTATTTATTTATTTATTTATTTAATCAATCATTTATTTATTTTTTTGGCAAATTTTCTGGGTAAGGAAACAGGAAAAATAAAGCCTAGATTTCTTCTCCTGATTGGCTTTCTGATACTTCTAATATTTAAAGTATAATTTAGTTTTAAAAATATTCAGATTTAAGGGAGGAGATACTTGGAAAAAAGAACATGCTATTATTAGTGATTTGCATCTATCAGTAACTGCGTTTTGAAGCAGCACTGTATTAGCACTGTGAACAATGAAAATAGAAAAACACAATGTCATAAATAAGAAGTATACTCATTACTATTCCCCTGTTTTCCTGGAAGTATTCATCTTCTGCATTTGTCAGCCATACTTTAAAATATGATTTAAAAATTGTTTAAATGTTTGTCAAATGGGGATGTAGGAGTTAGGAAATGCTGTAATGACAAGTTATTTCAATACATGAGATAATATATATGCTTTGTAATATACACAGAGTTTGATATTATTAAGACATTACTGCAGAATTGACAGATTTCAAAGGACACTATGTAACAGCCAATGATTATAATATATTGCAAATAAGGTCATCTTGTTATACAGCTAGAAGTAATACATTTATAGTGTTTGTGATTTTTTTTCTGTATACATTTATCCTTCAGTGGCATTTGAATGTTTTTCTTTGTGTCTTAAAACAGCAGAAGAACTTACAGTCAAAGATCAGAAACAATGAAAAGAGAAGGAAAATTAGGAAAAGAAAGGAGGGAAAGTGCATTTCAGAGGCTGGGTAGTAGAGGAGAAAATGCCTTCAAAAATATATGTTTATATATTTTAATTTCAAAAGTATAATTTTAATGACTGTAACTTGCCTAGATACAGAGCTGCTTTAACAAAGAGAAAAGCAACCCTTTCATGCTTTGAGTTTTTGTACTATTAAAAGTTAAAAAATTTCAAGATAAAGTTTCAAATTTTATGGGTTTATAATTAAGTGTTTGAATTTCAAATGCCATTTTCATCTGCCTGCCTCCTGCCTTTTGATTTCACTACAAGAAATGAGAGGATTTGGGAAAAGAAGGAAAAAACTCAACTACAGAAAAAAGAAAAAAAGGCAACCATAGATTTTGTCAAAGAAATTAAACAAAATCTTCAAACCTCTCTTCCAAAATGTTGGGGTTTTTTCCCCCTGTTTTTAATATGGAGAAGTCAATTTTTGTCTACAAACACCTACTTTGAAAAAGAAAACCTGACTAGTCTTACTTGTTAAATTAATATGGTAGAAGTAAGCATTTGGAAGGTTTTTGAATGGTGTGACAACTATAATTACCCGCACAGGGAATAATTTTTGAGAGTAGAGGGATCTTCAATCCCGTTGTCAAAGACATGGCAAGAACATTTGCCTGGAAACTGAAGCGAGAAAAATTCAAGCAGAAGGTAAAAGCACAGGTTTTTAACTTTTGTGTGTGTATCTATATGAACTTTTGCAGAGCTAATATTCAGAGTAGCTGAGGAAGTGGGGAGATGGGAGAAGAATTTTGCTTACTTTTTCTTGGCTCTATATCACTTTGAATGTAGTGGCAAGGACCAGGGTAGTGTTACAGATTTGTAGACTAGGATACGTAGTTCCCATTCATTAAGTAACGCAGATCATGGCCATCCAGAGGATGAAGCAAAGTCATTTTAGGCTCACAGCATAAAGTGGGGAGATGTAGACAACAATATTTGACCAAGACAGGAACCTGTTTTATGCCAGGGTCAGCTGCGGTTGGCTCCAGCTCCTGGTTTGCCCAAATTTGTGCCTGGGTGATGGAGCAGCCAGGGCAACATGCTGTCTGCTGGGTTCCAAGCCTTCCCAAGGACAGGGGAAGGGCTGTTGGGTACAGCTGAGACTCAGCTGTGACTCTGTGCCTGCTCAAGACTTGCTCTTGGGAGGAGACAGGAGACTGTTTAGTGAATTCTTTGCAATCCCAGTGGATGAATGGAAAGTAGTATCAGGTTAACCTGCTGGCTCCAAAAGACTTAATGAGTCTTGATAGATCAGAGGGTTTGTGCAGGATTAGTCATCATTAGTACTGGGCCATTAGGAGTTAATTTGTTTTCCCAGAGTCCCAGAAAGGAGTGGAATTGAAGCCAGCACTTAAAGCCAGGATTTGAAGCCAGGTCCTGTGGATGGACAAGGAAGCTTGGCTCCCTTTTCATGGGATACAGAGCAGCTGGGTAGAAACATCTGTAATATATGAATTTGGAATATCTGCACAATTAAATTGTAGCATTGATCCTTCGGCAGTTGCATTAAGACCTCTGTGGACTAAGGCAGTCAGACTTCAGTAGATTTTATGTTTTCTAAATTGGTATTGTAATCATGTTTTCACTGTTTAAAATTTTTCCCCTGAAATACCAACATTTGAAATTCTTCCTCCATCTGTCTCTGTCCAGATTTGAATGGTTCGTGAGGTAAATTTAATCTCTCTGTTGCATCATCAGATTCAAGAGCTTCTCAGAATTTCCATCCTGAGCTGTGTTATGGAGGTCTTTGTAACTCATCCATGTACTAGTGAAATTTGGACTTAAATGACTAAGATGTGAGTGGTTTCCCCCCCTGTTGCTTATGGGTAATTAAAATAAATTGGTATGGAATGTATTTTTAAGTTTGAGGAAGACCTAATGTTTAGACAGGGAATTGCTTAGGAAGTAGGTTTTTAGTTGCTTACACTTAGAAAACGCCTGCCTCATTAGTGGAGATTGCAGTTACTGTTAATTAGTCCATGCAAAACAAACCAAGGAGATTGCCTGATTCTTTTCTAAATCTCACCTTTTTTGAACTGGTGTTATTCCAGCTTCTGTTATAGAATTACTGTAGATTTACACTTAATGAGTAGCGTGACATCCTGAATAATGCTGTCCAAGTCAAATGTGTTTCTTGTTTGGTAAAACCTGAACTCTCTGATCTTCAGTTGCACTGAGTAGTATCTCAGGTCAAACAAAGGTATAGCTCATTCCCCCTGTGTACTTTGGGCACCTCTGTTTTACTCCAGGTATTACTGCTGTAAGCACTCTATGCCCAGAGGGTGCAGATTTACACAGCTGTGTGCCCTCTTAGATGCAATTCATTTAAGCTATTTGCTGCACTGACACATAGAGAGGTAAAGTGTTGACCCAGGGCTTTTGTGGCAGCATGATGTCTGAACTCTGGCTGGCACCTAACTCAAGATATCATCACTTGGAATAATTTCCAACTTTTGCTATGATCGACCTTATTTGTTCCATCTCATTAGTCTTTTGAAATCTAGGTATGCACAGTGTGTACCTTAAGGACATTAAATCAGCTTTTGAAGTCACAGCTTAGCAATCCTGCCTTGTGTGTTCCATGTGTTCCTTGGCGTTACTAGCCCCATGCTCTACCCAGCTGAGCTAGCTCACCAGGAATAAGTAAAACAGCTAAAGGATATGAATACAAACAAGTATGGCAATTTAAAGTGTTTTGAAATAAATTGCTTCCTGCACTAGGTATGTCTGGGAGAGATCTGTGGTGTCCTGAGATGGGCAGAACACTCATGCAGATTGCACAGTATCTTTTACTATGCCTGACATCCAGGAGGCAATGAAGGACCATTAGAAATTAAAATCAGAAATTAAAAGTGTAAGTAAAACTCTTAATATGCTTTCATTCACAATGTAGAAGGAAGATACCTAAAGGGAAGTCTACTTCTTTTTACCAGAAGGATTTTAAATGAGAGTGGCAATAATGAGGAATGAAGCCCAAACATTTGTTGTGTTGAAGTGGGAAGCAGCCTGTAGCATTGGTGCCAATCTACTGCAGCCAGCGTCTCTGTTTCTTACCACTCTGGAGAGTCCTGCAGGCTCAGGAGGTCGACTCTCAGCAGTCACATTCTGAAGTGCATTTCTTCAGTTGCTTTGTGCTACTTGATGTTTGCTACAAAAGAAATCTCCCACATTCAGTGTCGGGGGAAATGTTGACTCATCTGAAATCATCAGAGCCAGCATTTGATGCCAGGTCTTTCCAGTGCTCATGCCTTCTTCTGCTCTGGGAAGGGTTAGGGAAACTTCCAAGCCTCTGTACAAGACCTGAAGATGAGCCCTTCCTTTCCACTCCAATTCCATGGGATGGTTGTTCAGGAATGGTCCTGATATGGTCAGAAATATTTACTGTATATGCTTTTGATCTTAGGCAAACATAAATAATATTTTTTTTTGTTTTTTCAGTTGTCAGTTGTGTGCACATAGTGTAATCCAATACGCAGAGAAATAGGAAGTCTCCAAAGTGCTTTTGATTTTTCAATAATTTCAAGCTTTGCAAATAAAGTACCTTTTGGCAGATGTCTAGTATGAAGGGTCCGAGTAGAAAATAACAATCATTATGTATCTACTGTCATAGTTTCTGTGTTTGTTCAGAGCTTGGCAGTAAGTAATGTTCTGGGTTGGTTTTTGGGTGCATTTTTTTGTTTATTTTTTATGCTATGGTACAGGCACTTGTTTGTTTCAAGTTGCAGAGGAGAGGTAGGAAAGGATACTTGTTGAAATAAGAAATTAAAAAACTGTATAGGCTGGGACAACGAACCCAGTCCTCTTCTTGCTTAGACTGGTCCAGCCATTGCCTAGCGTGACTTGTAAGCACATGCACATCTGTTGGATCCATGACATTGTACTTGTGTACAAAACTGGAAAAGAAAAAGGGCTGCTGCCTTTGGTGGTGGTCTTCTGGATTGCTGAGGTATTGATAGGTTTGCTTGCCAGAGTCCTTTTATTGAACTCACTGAATTAACATGTAGAATGCAATGGGGTACATAGTTGCTTTGTGCTTGACTTGGTCTGTTTTATGAGGGAATAAAAACTAGTGGCTGATTTAAAACAACTAAACCTCTGAAGAGGTATTCAGTACTTTCAATTAAAATCAGTGATTTTGTAGTGCAGGCCTGCCTTATGCTGTATATTTCTTCTGTCAAGTGAGTGGCATCTTTGCACAATATTTAACAGGTAGAGCTGTTTGAAAGAAGATGCTTCCTTTAAGCATGAAGCAGAGAATTAGAAAACTGTATTGGTGGTGATGTATCAGTTCAGCTGTGGTCTCTCCCTACAGACTGAGAAATGTTGTTATGTGACCTCTTGGTGAGATCAGTTATCATTAAAATAGTTAAATCCAATATGGCTCAAATCAAGACAGAGATTTTATGCAATAGTCAGAGAGGGTCTTTTCTGCTGCTGTTGTTATAAGTGTTTATGACTAAATAGCTTTATATTTTAGATGAAAACAAAACCAACTGTTCAGATCAAAAAAAGCTGCTAGAAATACAAAAACTATGGATATGATGTATTAAAAGGACCAATGTCTTATATTTAAGTAACTCAAATACAGCTTATATGTGTGTGGAACAGACTGGTGCCAAAGAACTCAAAGCTCCACAAGCTTATCTTAGTTTCTTACTTGAATTGTTTTCCCTGTTTATCTTGAAAACTGACAGATTTTTGTCATTGACATCTCTGTATTACCAATATATTTTAGATAACAAGTTCTAACTTAATTTGTGGAACTTGACTGTATTTCTTGGTTTTGCCACTTTGTGTGAAGCTTAAACTGCAGATAGGTCAAAAATGAATGAAAGTGTATTAACTGTCCCTTAATATTAACCCTGCATATGGATATTACTGGGAAGTCCAGTGACAGCTGTGGCTCTGGGGATTTTTGGTGAAATAGGAAATTGAAACCAAGAGATTCTGTAATTTGGTTTAGCCTGAGGCAGAAAGCAGTAATATTTCTGAGGTCTGCTGGATTGCCACAGGAAACTGGAACTCGGCTCAGTGCAGCATTTAAGGTGATGGGTGTCATTGTCAAAATCTTTCCTGCACTCTTAGGAGAGATTTCAAAGAACTCAGAGACTTGGTAAAGGGCATGCCAATGGGGCAGTGATGGGAAGACGTTAGTTTCTTTGTATGCACTTTTAATTTGTCCTATGTCATTTGTTGGTGTCACTGTTTCGCATTTGATATGGTGGAGCAACTTTTTTCAGCTTTATTCAGGTTCTTCCAGGCATCTTATTTCTGTCTGTGTGCTTTCTGTCTGTGACAAGTGCCACAAGTTGGCAGCTTAAAGGAAGAGGTAGCAGGAGGTGGGAGATTTTGGTAAAGAAAATACAAGAATTTGACTTCAGTATGGAAAGAAACACCAATAATATCTTGATCATTGCATTTTTGTAACTGATTTGACACAGATCATTGGTGACTGGAGCCTACTAAAGCAATGTGGTCACACAGACAATCAATATATAAATGCAAGACAGACAAGAGAGGCATGGTTTTCTTGACTACTTGGCTGTTTTTTGACTACTTTGCTGTTTCTTGACAAGTGCAATATATAGTGGTCTGTGACTGCCCTCCTTGCCATCAGTTGCGTGTATGGGTGAGTGATACTGAGAGGTGAAGACAAACTGTTTCATTTCCCTCCTACGCACTTTCTTCTTTCTCCCTTTCTTTCTCATCTATTTTTCTGTTAGTAATTCTCCTGTCACTGTTACATGGCATCAAGGAATGGCATTCACATTGAAGGTTTTTGGGAATTTGGTTAAAAACCTAGGGAGTTTGACAAGGCAGACAGAAGATGTGTGTGTGGCGAAGAAGAAGATGTTTTCTTCTGCCGGCGAGCTTGGCTCCTGAGCTTTTGTACATTTCAGAAATATAAACTTGGATCTGACTTGGCAAAGAGCCCCTAGCTCTTGAGCAGCTGACTTGAAACCTCAGGACAGAAATCTTCCTGGTTTCCTATCAGCTAGAGCTTTGAAATGTAAATTAGTTCATATTGATTTTGTATATTTGTGTGAATGTGTTCATACCTACATACTTTCTTCCAGCCCCCACTCCCTCCCCCCAAAGTATTTTAGAATTCTCTTTTCTGTAATTTTCCTTTCCTTCTGTTTTGTCCAAGGCTTTACTGCCCTTCAGTACATACAGGATGTTTTGGAATAAAAATCTATGTAGAGGTAACACCTTAAACAGGCAGTCAGGCCTTTGCCGGCTGTGTGGGCAGATGTGCAGACCATTTGAAGGCCCTCTAGTTTGAAGAGAAAGCCAGCTTCAGATGAAAGATAATGTTTGAGAAATAAAACTCAGCTTTCAAGGACTGGGGCACAGGTTGGATGCCATTTGGGCTTTTTTCATCTTATCCTTTCTAAAATTTGCCAGTTTTAGGTCAAAACCATGTTTCTTGCAGAAATCCAGGAACTTCAAAGTCATTCTGCTGACAAAAGTTTCACAGCTTGGGCTGAAGTTACTGATATGATGGAAACTGCTTTGAGACCTCATGGGGTGTTCTAGCCAAAATGCTCCTGTTCATTAAAAATTGAAGTTAAGAGCTAAAAGCAAACCATGGGAAAGAATATGTAATGTTTTTGAAAGACTAAAGTTTTAAAATTAGTGTATTTTATTATGTTTTCTCAATGTTAAAAAATGTCATGCAGCATTCGGAACAACTCATTTTACTATTTTTGTAACTATATTTTTTTTTATGCTGGTGGCATCTACCTGTTCCACCATTAGTTAGTATCTTGTCCGTTAGAGAAATGAACCAAGAAGCCATTGTGATTGAATGGATTTGCAGTCTAAATGTACAAGTATTAGCAGTAGACGAAGGAAACGTTAGTATCTCCTTTTTGTAAATGAGGTATATGCACAGGGAGATTCAGTAATTTGAGTTTACATAATCTGCATCTGCTCAAGACCTGGATCCCTAGGAACAGAGCCCACATTTTGCAAAATCTCTGAAAATTTGGATCTGTTTTGTATGACTGGGTGCGCCATTGAACAGGTCAGAATTATTTAAGAATCACATAGAAGGTGGCCTCCCCAGTGTAAGTCTCCCCACAAGGTAATTTAAGTGTTGGTTTTCTAAGCCCCATTTCACTGAAAGAGAACTGATGAAGAAGTGAAGCAGGTTTTCTATGGCATTCCCAAGCCCGATATCCCAAAGAGAGGTTATAAGGCCCATATAGGATTTCTCTTGCTTTCACAATAGTTCACCCACTTGAATTTCACCACGGAGATATGAGCAGCATCACAGTCTTCATTTCTAAATGCCACTGATGAGTTAAAATGCAGCTATGTGAAAGACTGCTACGATGTACTTATATGTGATCAAAGCAACTATAAAATTCCACCACTATGCTATAATAAAAAAAAAAAATTAGAAAAAGAAGTTGTATCTGTTAGTACTGAGTTTGTCCAGGTTCAGGCTTTAAAAAATTTGATGTTTGGATCTAGCCTTGTAGTCCTATGTAGAGCTAAACCATATAATACTGTAATATGATAAATACAATATTATTTTACCTTGTGATTTATTTTTTTAAATTTATTCTTATCTGCTTGCAAAAATCTATCCTTTTTTTACTGTGAGCTCTGTTAATTGATCTCAGATTTTTATACAGTAGCTTCTGCTTCCTAATATTTCACTGAGTTAGTTTTGAGACAAATTAAATGTATCTTTTTGACAGCAGTTTTTCTGTTTAGTTAATCATCTTTGACTATATAGCAGGAATTGTCTGAAAGCTGCTTTTTGCACTAAATGTTTAGTTCATTTAATTTTTTATTATAAAAGCACTTCTTGTTACAGGATTGGCATTTTTTTCAACAGTACAAAAATGTTCTGTATCATTATGAAAGTAACCACCTGGAGTGCTGTAAGTAATGCACATACATGGAACAAAACTGCACTTTATTACAGATTTTCAAATGCAAAGTAGCTGCATGTCAATTTAAAATAACTTTTAACTTCAGTAGAGTTTCTCAAGATTTATACATGTGTAATTGAGAACAAAATGCATCTTCATGTATACATCTAGTAATGTAGGAGCATTGCAGGAGAGGTAAATCTAAACTTTATTGCTGTCTAATAAATTATCTGGTAAGCACTACAGTTAAACTACAAACCAGTTCATTAGTTGGAGGCAGCATCACTAAATTGGGTCTAATAGAAGCTATGTAGTTGCAGAATGTGAGTGTCTGATTGTGAATATTATTCCTGTGACAGCAACAGTTAATTCAAATAATGATGGAGCATTATTGAATGAGGATGTGTAAAAGAATTAGCAAGAGCAGGTTTGCTGAATAATTGGTTCTTTCTTGGTACAGTAAGTCATTGATTTCTATTCTCTTCCTTTTCCTCCTTCCTCTTACAGCTGTAATCATCAATCTAATCTTGTGTGTAAGCACAATGTCCTGAGTCCTCAGCTCCAGCTGCTGTAGCAGTCTGGTGCCTATCAGAACAGAGCAGGCCTGGCAGAAGAAATGCCAGACCAAATCCAGCACCAAGCCCGCAGGTGTGTGGTCCCAGGGGTGCAGGTTGTGAAATAAACTGAGGGAAAGCTCTCAGTGGTGAGGAACAACCCCCCCGGCTGCGCTGCAGCCAGAGCTGGGACAACAGTGGGGCTTCTGCTGCAAAGTTCTTCCACCTACTCCTCATTGTTTTAAGAAATGAAGTTGCAGCCTAATGTAGTGCTTTCCAAGTGTAAAGTGATGTGTCTACACTGCAGATCTGATGAATTTGTTTTCTTCGTTCACTTTTCCTTGATTTGATCTGTTGCTATTTTGCTCACAGATCAAACACATTGTCCTTTTCTCTTACAGTGTGAATACTCATCCATTTATATATACATGAGCCATGGCAGAGTGTGTGCTTGCATACGAGCTGAGGAATGTATACACAGCTCATGCTACAATATATGCAAAGCTATAATATCACAGTTTCCCAGCAAATGTTTTCTGGGTGTGTAGCATCATCTAGTACATAATCCTGTTTAATATATTTTTTTAATAGCACTGGAATATGGCTTGTACTGCCAGATTTAAATTGAAAGTAGTTACTGTAATAGCCATATTAAGAAGAAAGGTAAAATATGAACTAAACCACTGGAGAGAGTTGGTTAAGATGTGGCTTGATAGGCAGGTGTCCAAAGATCAGATGTAGCTCTAGACTCTGTATTAGGATAATCAATTTTCTGGTACATTTCATTTTTTCTGAACATTTCTCAGAAAGTTTAGATTTGGAGCTATATTTAGTCCCTCAAGGGCCCTGCTTTGATTTTGTTTTCACATGCTGGAAGCTTTGATTGGACCTGCGTGTTAACTTGCCATCACTTCAAGGAAGTGTTACATAGATTCATCAGTACTCATTTTCCCGTGCCCTGACTCCCTGACGTGTTCTGCAGCAGGCGGGTGCAATGACAGCTCCCTGCTGCTGATGCCACTGCAGCCTGTGCACTCCTCTCACGCACAGATTCTGTTTTTTAATGCCATATAACTGCATTTAAGTGTTCAGAAATTTGGGACATCGACTTTGCAAACTCTGACAGTGCCGAAACAAGGCTCCTGAATAATTTGTAAAAATAATATTTTTCATAGGTCTCCATACACTGGAGTGACAGGTACAGGCTGTGCAGGCGCAAAGAAAGCTGTTCCTTTTCTATATGCTCTGTGTCATATCCTCACCAATATTATATGTTCTGGAATCACAGATGATTCCACATGGATTCTAGGATTCCTCTAATTTTGGGTTCTAATTTCACAGAATAATCAAATATTGACCCAAACAAGGGATAGAAGTGTCCATAGAGCTGGAGGAGAGACGGAAATGATTTAGGTAATCCACACATTTTGGTTCCTCTTTTACTAACATGCAAAATTTTTATTGGATTTTGGAGAGCTGAGAAAGTCAGGCTTTTAAATCTGCATTCTGTAAGCTTCTTGCAGATGCTTTGCAAATAGTTTTGTACTCCAAGAACTCTGGACTGATCTTCTGCCAAAATCCAGGAGGTGTTCTGCTTTTTCTGATAAAGCAGGCAGTCTTTGCTTGGTATCCTGTCAACCAGGATCTAGAGTAGCATAATAAAATATGTGCTGCTTTATTATAATCTTTTAAAATAATTTCCAAATGGTAAACTCAGTTGCAGTTCCTCATTATGGGCCCTAAAGAGACAGGATTAGGTTCAACAGATTAAAAGCTCAAAACCTTGTTTAAATATTAAAAAATCTGAAGACTTTCTCAATCTGTAACTTTATGCCTTGATTCTGAAAAGAATTGGGCATATATTATTTATATTGTGTGCAGACTTCTGTCGTTCTTCCTTTCCACCTGAGTAAGGTTTTTAAATGACAATGATTTTTGTTTTTTGTAATAATTTTTTGTAATAATTTTTAATATACTAAAGACAATCTGACATTTACCCTTTGGCAGCATTTGGATGCTACTAGAGAGCTTCAGCTTTGACTCTGGATATTTTTGTTGATAATCAGTTGCTGTTTAAACAGGTGCTCAATAGAAAACAGTTTTCAACTACTTCCTTATGAACCTTTTCTTGCCAGTCCTCACTGCAGCACCCTGTTGAGAAGTGCTGCCAGGAACCACTGACTGTATTTTGATAGTTTACATACAAGCAGTAGAGAGTTCTTAACACCAAATTCTCTTCATGTTTCTAGTTTTGCAGCTAATAAAAGCTGCAAATGAGCAGATGTTCCCATTTCTTTTGAAAGTCATGTATTTGCCTACATTGCTTGAAGGTTTAGTCTTTTCCTTCTGGAATAATAATAGATGCAAATTTGCTAACAAGAAGATACCTGAAGGAGGTTTTAGCCAGGTGGGGATTGGTCCCTTCTCCCAAATAACAAGAAAGGACAAGAGGAAATGGCCTCAAATTGCACAAGGGGAAGTTTAGGTTAGATACTAGGAAAAGCTTCTTTATGAAAGAATTGTCAAGCATTGGGACAGGGAGCTCAAAGAAGTAGTGAAATCACTTTACCTGGAGGGATTTAAAAAACATGCAGATGTGGTGCTTTGGGACACAGTTTAGTGGTGTTTTGGCACCTGGATTAATTGTTGGACTTGATAATATTAAAAGTCTTTTCCAACCTAAATGATTCTGTGATTCTATGAAATCATGGAGTGGCATGCTATATGTAAACCTTACAGCAAATCACTAACAGGCGGTTCCTGAAGCATTTTTAAATTTAATTCAACATTTCCTTGCTGGATTAGCTTTCATCTCCTAAATCAGTATATGAAGGTTTATCTATAAAGTTGTATATAAAATAATATCATATAAAGAATAATGTGTATAGTTGCTGTTTGACTCTTTGATAATTATTATCAATAGTAATCCTTAAAGATCCAAAAAGCTTTGTGAAACAGGTATTTTAGAGCTCTGCTGTGTTTATCCAACATACTCTAAATATAGTCTAAAATTTACTTTATTTAAGAATGAGTAAAAAGACACAGGTATGTTTAAATGGATTCATATTCTTCCATGCACAACTGTATATTTCTTAAAAAACATTTGCATCAGTTTAATTTGCATTTGAATGTTTACTTACGGAAATTAAACCTATCTGAGTCAGATATATTTTTCAAGGGCAACTGCATGGTGTTCAATGATGCAGTTTGAAATTACATTGTATATGGTACAGACACAACTGAGTGTGGAATGACTAACTGGAAGTTAAATTGATTTAAACCACCTCTAGGGATGCTTTGTATAAGTATCCACACAGAATGGTTGGTAAGTGGTAACTTCTTAAATGGTTGTAACTCCATGACTCTCAGTAAGTGCTGGTATCTTAAGGAGAAACTTAGGGCTCAGACTTGTAATCAGTTTAATAAAGCTTAGTAAATGACCTTGCATCAGCTGAGGTACAACAGTGAAAGCCCAGCAACATAATCTACCTTAAATCTCAGTGTAAGAGGTTTGAGCTCCATGGGATTACCTGTCTGTGAGCTGAGAGTGTGCATAAGGATAACAGAGTTGTGGTAATGTGAATTTGAGATGATAATGAAGTGTGTTGGGATAAGTGTTTGTGTTTTTCCTGGTGCATTAGAAAACCTCAGTGGATTACAGCCACCAGTATGTAAATTAAGCACCTGTAGTAAAATTCTTCCAGTAGTACTGCCCAAGGCCTGTAAATTAGTTACATAGGTATTTATTAGAATTTTCTTTGCAAATTCCAGTAAGCTTGTGTTTCGATGTTTAAGTTATATACCTTACTGTTTTTCAAAAATGTTGAACTTTGAAATTACTTCAAGTTGCTAAAGGTTCAGCACTTTTAAAAAACAAGCTATGTGTTTATAGACTCTTGATAAAATAGCAGAGTCTGGTTTGAGCACCCTCAGGATATGATCCATGGTCTATTACATTAATAAGAAGCCTTCAATTTATCTTAAAGATATTAACTCAATCTGTAATCGATTCTGAGCTATTACTGTATATTTAAAAATAATTTATTTTAAAGAATACCTCACTCTCTAATGGATGGACTTCTGGAGAGGTATTCACATGCAGTGATCACATCTGTGTGGCTGTACAAAACAAACCAGTGACTCAGCTTAGAAAGAATTGTTCAAGGACTGAAGTCTGTACAATACAGGTCAGGAGGTGAAAATGCAGACTCTGTGTAATTGGTAGTGTTTTTGTTATTCACAGGTGTAATGTTTCCTCTGAATTGTTCTAAAAGATAAAAGATGTTGAAAACCAGTATTTTGACTTGGGCTCCTCTCTGCGATGTGAAATGATGCTCCAAGCTCACCTGCTTCCCAGCAGTGTCAGAAAGTAGTATAAAGTATGTTCCTTCACTAGTGCTGGATTTAAAAAAGGAAAATAAATCAGGGTGTCAGGACTGTGGGCATTCTCCCATTGACTTGAATCCAGTCATTTCAGTCAATACAACCCAAGTTGGTGTAGAGTGCTGGTATTTTCCCAATTTGATGGGTGGTAGGAAGTAGGCATTAAGACCTTAGTATAATTCTTCTTGCACAGGCATTTATCTTTCCTTACAAAGATGTGGCAATGATGCTGCACCAGCTGCAGGAGCCAAACCAAACTCTCTTCTGTTGAAGACCCTTCAGGTGAGTTCAGAGGGTCGTGGTTTGGCGTGCTGGACCAGCTTTTTCGATATCCCAAGGATGGCAGGCTGTCACTCTGTCATCTCTGTCCATCTGGTGTCCTGACTGTCTGAGTGTTTGAGGAAGCAAGTAAGTAGAAATCTAAAGCACTCTTTTGAGGCTTCAGTAATTTAGGGCAACACTCAGGTTTTCTGTTTCTTTGATTAAACTTCTTTCAAGTTTAAGTACTATGTGTTTTTAAAATTAAGATATATAAAATCAGGATGAAGTAGTAAGCTGGAATATGTTTCAGAAAATTAATGAAGTTAGAATCTTACTGTCATCTAGTACAGTATTTTTTATTGATGCATTTAAATTGTCAAACTTGGATATGATCAATTAGTGAGATTGCATTTGATGCAAATTTCAATTCGTTGTTACTGTTGTCACGTTCGTATACATTGTAATAACATCTGTGTACTGAGCTAGTTCAAAAGGATAGCTCTGCCATGGAATGCATTGATGAGCATGCACAGTTGGAAAGAGTCTTGGAATGAGTCAGAATTGTGTGTTTAATATTGAAAGATTTTTGTGGTACTGTAGTGAGCTGTAAACATTGAGTGTGAAACAGTAGCTCATTACTGCAAACCTTGCTGTCTTATGAACAACAGTTTAAATAACAACCCCAGACTGGATAAAGGATAGGTTTTGATTTCATTCTGTATTTCTTTCCAGATTTCACTTTCTTCTATTAATTATTGAACAGAAATATTAGACTGAGAAAACTTCATTGTACTTTTTCCAGGGGTGAATATAATCTCAGGAAAAGGAATACACATAAACAGTATAATGTATTTCTTATTCTGAGGTTAACAAATAAGGAAGAGATGGCAGAATATTAAAGAAAGAGTAGTTTCTTATCAATCCCTTACTCAGGTTTTTTTCTCTTTTCAGTTATACAAGTAATTTTTACTCGAGAAGCCTCCATATGTTTTTCACTTCTAGCTCACGTCTTCTCTGGCCTTACTTTAGAAGGCAAAAATATGCCTGGTGTAACCAGTTTTTCTCCTTGTGCAAGGGATATGTTTTATATTAGCATTACAATCTGTAGGAGAAAGGGTCCAAGACACTACCTGAAAGCACAGGTTAAAGGTTTGTGCTGCAAATATCATTATGTGACTCTGCTTGTTGATAGACAGTCTCTTTGTCATCCTTCCAAAAGGCTGATGGGCTTGTTTGGATATTATTTGAAACTAAATTGAGGTAGGAGAAAAACCCATGTATTGGAAATGTAAAGGAACCCTTTCAGGACACCACCTATGAATAGCAATAGAAACGTGTCAGCAATTGAAAGAGAAATAGGACTGCTCTTAATGTATTTCCTTTCGCCATTTGTTGTCCTAGTTTTTCAGCAGCAAACTAGAGGCTGGAAGCTGTTCAGTGGTACTGTACAGTGCTGTGGCTCTCCTGATGAGCCCTTCCCAATGTTGTCCAGGTATGAAAAAGCCTTTGAACCCTTTCATAGATGTGGCTGAGTGTGACTTTTTCTGGTAATTCTTTTCCATGTTTTCTTACTCAGAAAGAGGGGCAACTGCCTTCTAGAAGCCAAGATCTGAAAGTGGGTAGCTTTAGTAGCTGTCTTTCATCATTCTGCTTGGAGGAAGAGGTCAGGCCACTTCACAATGATGAAGAGTGATGTATCACGGACAGGGTCAGAAGCAAAATTTGCTTTACTCTCCTAGAATTACATTAACTCTTAAAGAGCTGGATTTTGCTCCAACTTATGTTCTGTAGGCAATATCTTCACTGACTTTTGTGGAACAGTTTACAGATAAAGCATCTGCTGTCAAGCTGAACAGCACATCTTAATCACTGCTTATATAAATCTGTTTTTTCCCACCTATCATCACTTTGTGAACAACTGTCTTGCATTTTCCCTCTTCAGAGCTTTAGTTGTCTCTTCCGTCTGCTTTAGTCACTGAGTTGCATAAAATGTCCTTCTTGTAGCCAAGGTAGGAATTATCATAAAATTCCAGCATATAAACTTTCCTACATTGCATAATGCGTCCATTTATATTGGCAAATTCAGTTGTGTGAAATACATGGCATGGAGGCTGTTCTAAATCCTTCACTGATGGGAGGTTTGTCAACAGGCCCTTCTTGAATCCTTAGTAGAGAGAAGGTCAGGATCACATAGTGACTGTGGTGGACCAAATGCTTGGCTGAACCTGGATTTTACTAGAATTGTCAGGGTTTCAGAAGATTAATGCCATATGATAACTAAGGAGTGACCTATCTTACTGCTTAGTTGTTGCATGCCAAGTCCCTTTGAAGCCAGGGCCTTGAAGAGCTATGTCTGTAATGCCCATATGCAATACCAGGTTGAAACATATTGCTGCTCTAAATACAGAAAGGCTGATGTTGCTAGAGCTTTCTCTAGCAGTGCCATGGCTGTTGAGACATTGTTGGTCTTTAACATGTCATAAATGTGTCATGATTAATAAAAGTAACTACTTCTGCTCTGATTTAATATCTTGACCCCGATCTGACAATCTCAGAATCATCTATCACACAGGAGTTTCCCCTCTCCTCCTCTTGACAGGTTATGCACTTTTTTTGAGAGTTGATCTCTCCTCTGATGCAAATATACAGCCACTTTCCAGACAGTACCTCTATCTCATGAAAAAGATTTATTAATTCCAAAACTCCCTTTCCTTAGTGACTCTCTTAACCAATTCGTACTAGCACCATCTTTCCTCTCCATTTCCTTCTGGAAAGGTTCATAACCTAACAGTGTAGTAGGTAACAGTGAACTGACAATGAATGCATAGAAAGGTCAGTCCATGCCGGTCCAGAAGGTCCTAATAGTGGCACAGTGTTCTTGTTGCAAAGATTTTGTTGTTGTTGAAATCCAGTAAATTGAAACTGGAGCTTTCAAACTGAAAGTGGCTCCTACTTAGAACAGTTTAATCCTTTGTCTCTAATTGGATAATGAAAGAGTATCGAAAGTTCACTTGTCATGATCATACTCAGTTCATAATGAACTGTAGTGCAGCAAAGTTTGGGTGCCCATCTGAGGTGGTAATTTTCATGACTTCTGATCATGTTTTTATTGAAGAGTCTCTCCCAGGGATTCAGAAGTTGTTCTTAATCCCTATATATGTAGGATTACATTTTCAAAACTGTCTAATATAGTCTGCTCCCACTGGTTGCAGTCAAAGGCAGTTTTACTTCTGACTTCAGTGATAGAATCATGTGCCTACTCTACGTGCTTTTAACAGTCAAGTTCCCTAGTTGCTTTAAATTTGGATGCACTTATCCCTGACAATTGTACTTTGCTTAATAAAATTCCTTACGGACTTGGTTGTTGACCATATCCCATGACCAGTATAACTTTGCTAATAAGGAATTATAAACTTGTAGGTGGTTTCATCTGACCTAACTTTCCATGGCAGTGCTTTTATATGCTCACTTTTACTATTTGATAACCATTTTGTCTTCCTTGAGCAAAGATGCTTTGAAACATTTCAAGTCTTAAAGGAAATTCAGTGTCTAGGGATTTGAAAAAGGTTTCTTCTTGAACATTCCATTATCCAAAGAATACATGAGAGGAATAGTTATGGTACCATGAGGCTTCATATAAGAGTAATTGATTGGAAAGTAGTATTTTAATCTTGAGATCAGTGCTCTGTAAGAGACTTAACTGAGTCGCCTTGCATTGAATACACCAGAAGTGAGATCATCATTTAGATGGTCAAAGAAATGACTGGGAATATCTGTCTGTTTCCTTGTTATTCTCTCCTTCATTCTCTGCCATTCTTTTCCTCTAGGTCTTCCTTTTCAAGTTCACCATGCAGAACAGCTGTCCTGGGCCAGCTCCTGCTGAGCCAGGCTGATGGGAGAGCACAGATTTGTGTTGCTCTTCTGTGCTAGGTTGTGGGCGGGTGTTGCACATAATGAACCCAGACACAAAAAAAAAAAAAAANAGCGCACTAAAACCAAAACAGAGCCTGAGCACTTTTGGGGAGGGTGGGATGGTGTTCTGGGAAAATGCAACTGCTTGTGTATTCCATCTGTGCCGGCATTTGAGAGGAGCAGTTATTAGAGCAGGACCCAGAGCATCACACCTGCAGTCCAGTCTCTGTGGGATCAGTAATTACATGTTAATTAACAAGTCTGGAATGAGTGAGAGTTTGCATGTCAGCAGATAATCTGTATAGTGACTAATAAACTGCAGAATGTTTTCAATTAGCAGGCTTGAAAAGGAAATCCCAGTGAGTGTTTTGCTTGGTTGGGAAAGGACGGAATGAATGCACTCTGTTGTTAGTTACCCTTCAAATAAGAAAGTGGCAGATTTTAAAATTACATCATAAAGATTAAGATCTGAGAACACATATGCTAAAGTTACTTGCTACTACTGTGCACTGATGAAATCATACAGAGTAAACTTCAGTGAAATGAAATTTTTCACTTGATTAAATAAGACCAAACACGGAAAAAATCCATTCTTGCATAGATTCTTTCAGGCTTTAAGGTCTAAAATGTATTTTTATTGCAAGTTTTTTAATGGACTGAAGTAGGGACAACTCCAGAACCTGTTTGCCAGGGAAACAAATGTTGCATTCTTTCTTTGTCCCGAATTCTGGGAATCACTGACTATATTCCACCTCTCTGAGGCTTTTCACTGTGATCTCCAGATTTTCGATTCCCTCCATTATATGTTTACATAGTAATGTAAGGAGAACTTATTTCTCAGTGACCTAACTTGTCTGTTTTAACTTGACTTTATTTCTGTTCTGTCCATGTTTGTACTCAGGCATTTGAAAAGGTGATTTCCAAAAGTATTGGAGCAATTTTATAATTTTTACTTTTTTTTTCCCTTAGGATGATATTACAAGCGCAGGCAATCTGGGACCCTGCTTTTTAATTAGCCATAAGTAAGGAGAGCTTATACAATGGAAGAATGCTTAAAAATTTTTTTGGGATTTACAGTTTATAGAAGGGGACTATAAAACTTTTGCATTAAGAGCTTCAAGATAAACTTAATTTTGAACAACTTTCAAGCACTGCAGATGGATCAGATGGATCATTCAAATCAACCTGAAGTCATAGTTTTCAAGTTAATTCTTGATAAGTGAGTTGTTTTCAAGATTAAAATAAGTCAGGAGATGTATATTGTGATGGCCACGATGTATATAGAATTACTGTTACGGAGATACACTCAAAATATGGATGACTTTCAGCTTTGTGAATATCCAGAAGTACCTGTCTCTGGCTCCATGTTGTGCAGCTGCTTTTAATGTTTTGTCCCAGAGAGGATGCTTTTGGGAAAGGAAAGCTGATACAGACCTGCTTTGTATACTCTTCATCTGCACGGCTCATCTTCAGCTCCTCCCAAGCAGGACTGGAGCTGTGTGGAGCCCTGGCTGGGCTGAGCTATGGAAGGAGGACTATAAACTCCACTCCTGCGCTATTGTCATATCATGTATCTCTGATAATGAACATTTTGCAGCAAGAGATCGTTTTTTTTTTAATCTTGGAACAAGTGCATCTTGGATATGAATAATGTCAACGGTTGTAGCTTTCCTTCGTAATAATCCTCAGTCTTCAGGCTGGCAGTGAGCTGTTGGCCTGTCAGAAGTACAGAATGTAGAATCCCCCATTACATCCTGGGTGGTACATCTTACCCCATTTAACCACTGAACTAGTTGTGTTCAAGGCATGAGTTGCCCTTTTTGGACCTTCTGTCAACATCAATTTCCCTCCCTCACCCCCAATCCTCACATTGTTGCTGCTGCTCATAGGCAAGCAAGGAAAAGGTGCATGGGAAGGTGCTAGATCATTCCCACAGAGTGAGATGTAGCAGAACTGGGGAGTCACTTGAAAAGTCCAGATGCTGTGAGAAGTTTTCCCCAATTTCTCTTCCATGTTTTCCTGCAGATCCCTTCCTGGCTGCTACACTGAACTGATATTGGATACAAGAGATCTTGATATAATCTGAGGCATCATCTCCTTCATGGAGCTAAAATTTTTATTACCTTGTAATTAATTTGTATGGTTCTCTGTAGCACCTGTTAGGAAATTAAACTGGATGTACAGATTTGGCCAAGCCCCTTCTAGGGCAGGCAGGCAGGCAGATTTTCTGCCATTTCAGGTAAACCATGATCTTTGACTTCAACACTTTTCAGTTCTTGTGGGGACTTATCAGTGCTCACCTCCATCAATTGCACGATGGTAGGTTATCCTTAATTAAATTAATCTAGTTCAAGATCTTCCCCTCATCCCTTCCTCTTTCCCCCTCCTTCTCCTCCTGTATTTCTGAAGGATACCTGACCTTGTATCTCACTCACATCAGCTTGCAGGTTTTTTAGTCTTCTCTTGTCATGTTAAATCCAGGATTGGTTGGAGCCCAAGAAATGGGTTACGTTTTTCACTCTGAAGACAGCACGCATCTAGAATTATGTCCTCACAGGTAATTGGAGTTGCAGCTGTTGTACCAGCCACCTCTTTTCACAAGGTCAGGGAAGGAGGCACTGTGGAAGATGACTAGCACCTCAAATCAGCAGTTGGTGTTTCTAACACATGCAGACCTTCACATGTATTAATGTGAAGACTTGTATTTACAAACATTGAGGTTGAAATCAGAGGTTTCTTTGGATACAAAAGGTTTTTGCGGTTGTCTCGTGTTGATCCTTCGGGTTTTCCATCAGTCTGACAGCTGCTCATAACTTACTGCTCAGAATGTTTGTAAAGGGATAGCTAGTTATATTTTTCCTCCCGTATATGACTTGTTCCAGATTGAATTGATCTAATTTAATTATTTTTAAAGTAATTTCTCTCCTAATTTTGGGTACATGTAGAAATGATTTAATTACATGTGGCTCCTCTTAGAAATTTGCGGTTTGACAGGTTATGCTATACAAAATGCTAAAAGAAAAATATCAGTGAAACATAACAGCAGGACAGGACTTTTAAACTGCTACGAAATAAAACCACATGGAAGTGGAGAGTAAAGGACTTGACTTAGGTTTTCAGATGTTCAGCCAACCTCATGAAAGTCATTTAACTCCTCTGTACCTGTTTGTCTCTTGTTTGCCATCACCCATGTGATTTACAGTTTCTAGAAATTCCTCTCACAAGTGTCTCTAAAATGCTCTGAGACACCTGGATGCCAAAGAACTATAAATATTATCAAATAGTCTTCCTTTCATACTGCTGTCTGAGCTGGGGTCACCACCATAGCTTTAAAAACAGGCTTTCAAACCAGACAGTCTCAAATTAGAAGTAGTTTTAAAAAGCTGATGCTTTTCCCAAGGTCTATAAAATCAGCTAATCCCAAAGAAAAGCTGATGTCCTTAATTCATCTTGCTTTAGTTTCTGCAATGTTAATGCCTCTTGTCCATGCTGTCAGTGTGGCTCCGTGGTGAATCCCTCTGTATCCTGTTTGCAGGGGCTGCTTGAAATGGTGTGGGATTTCTGAGCTGAGGTGCCTGGCCAAGATCCTGTCCTGCTGTCTGCTGTGAGAGTGCCTTACCCCACCAGGCAGGGGGCCATGCTGAACTGCTGGGTTTTAACTAGGCATCATGCGTCAGGCACTTTACTGTTAAAAGTGCAGGGTTTGGGCTATTTAATTATTTGTTAGCCATAAGAATCTGAGGACTCACGAACCGTCTCTTTTGAGGAATGCAGTGATTTCATCAGATAAATGTTTAAAGCAGGGCTAAGATAGCAGCCAACCACAGCAGAAAAATATTTTTTCCTTTGAGATAACCTCTTAAATATATACATATTTAAAACCATTTTATCTTTTCTGTCTGATTCTAAGCACCCCTTCTGTCAGCAGCAGACAGAATTAAAAAGAGAAAACCCTCAGTGGATGCCTTTCTTTTTTTTTTTTGTGAAATGTGTCAGATGATAAGCAAAATGTAACTGGGTATTTATTCTACTTTTCATGTGCCCTGCAAACTGTGGAAGGCAGCAAGAGATAGTTAGAGCAGTAACAGCCTGATAAGCCTGGCTTTTCCCTTTTTGCTGGCTTTCTGTTTACTTTACTTCCTTTGAGGGAACACTGGGCTAGAGACCAAATGTCTTTACTCATCTGGGAGATTTTAGAGCTGCTGGGAATAGACTGGTGCGAAAAGCAACTCCTTGATTACAAGATTTGTAGGTAAATGTTACCCTTGCAATAATCACCATTTCCCCTCCATCTCCTCCACAGCACATTCTGTTCTAGCAGTCCTTAACAAACAATAATAGCAAAAACAAGGCGTATTTTTTTGCACTGGTTATTTTCTCTCTCCTTACTGAAAAGGACACATAATGGAATGAATCTGGCTTCCCATCTGTTGCTAGGTGCAATTCAAAGTGGCAGTTTTGACCTATAAAGATTTGGCTGTTTTGCGTCATGCTTACCCTAGAGACAGCCTCTCCCCTTTAATTTCTCTGTGTCTCCATTTTCCATCTGTGAAAAATCAGGATAACACTACTTTTCTACTTCACAGGGATTTTACAAGGACACATTTATTAACAGGCACAAAGCATAGGCTCTGCATTAGACATCATGCAACTATCTATGTCTAGAAACTTGCTGCCACCCTCAGTCCCACAGAACCCGAGCTGACTGACCTTCATTATATGACAGAAGATGATTTGTTGTTCTAGGCTATGTTGTGGATGTCCAGCTCTGAATCTTGCCATTTTAAAACACATTCATAATAGGATACTTGCAAGTCATCCAGCTGAATTTGGTGTTTCCCATTAAATCGTTCGGGACGTCCCAGGGGTATGAAATTGACCTATCATTAACCTATCATTAAGTGTGTTTACATGTTGCACTTGTGGGGGCCAGTGGGAACCCAAGTAAGGGCCAGTGGGAATCACGAACTATTGGACTGGAGGAGGTGTGTGTGAGATACCTGTTTGGGAATGGTTTCCTCAGAGCATGTATCTCCAGAGTTGTGGTTGCCTGTTGTATTAGGAGGGAAGTAGTTCTTCAGTTAGCTCCATAAATCAGTAGTTCTCAGGTGCATTTTTACAGTCACATGCAGGTCAGGCTTAAGCATGCCTGTTTAAGAGAAGACATCTCCAGGGCATGTTGGTTGATCAAAGCGATATTTTAGACTTGTAATAAATTATGGACTTAGTCCTGCAAGAGTTCAGGGGATAGGCAGGGGTGTTTTGAGAAGCTGTGGCTGTACAGCAGCAATCCTTCAGTACAGACTCTGGGTATTTCATACCTCTCCTATTTCCGATGAGATTGCTGGAATGACAAAATTCAAGCTCAGCAGTGATAGTAGTTCTGTGAGCAAACAGTGAACAGGGCAGCAGCATTCCTTGTGGATGATTACAAGACATGGTCCATCAGCTAGATGGATTGACTTGCTCATTGATGCGGGCTCTGTGCCTACCAGTTCTTTATAACCCTTAGTAAAATCTTTGGAGTCTTATTTCCAAGCTGTACTAAGCATGGCTGGCACATATGATGTTAGCCCCCAGTGGGGATATTGGTAGCTTATTCCCAGTCTCACAGCGACAGAAAAGATGCAGGCTGTGCCAAAGTAGCACATGGGAAACTGTTGTAAGGTCTATTAAAGATCATTGCAGTGTTTTAGGTTTTTCACCATATTACATCCAAATATTCTATTTTTTTCCATAATATTATCTTTGTAACTGTAATGAAAATTGACCTTGTTTAATAAGAAACTGTTCTATTAAAACTCCCTTGCGTTATATGGGTATGCATATGCAGGCTTTGCAGAAGATGCAAAGTCTTCTGCAGAGAGCTTTACCAGCTTAAAAATAAGAAAATTGGAGCTGCCACTTTACCTCTCTAACTCCCCTTAATTCTGTTCTTTGTGGTTCTAATAAATGTAGGATTTTATCCTTTTCAGGTTTAGCTACCTTTTAAGAATCTGGTGGAGAGAATTTAGAATAAATAGATAAAAGGAAACTGCAGCAGAGCTTTCTTCATCCTGTATTTAGGAACATATTACCATAATTGCAAATAAATGGTTAATTAAAATTTAGCTTAAAATGTATTCACTTTAGTTAAATAAACAAAACAGAAGCCCCTTCATTTGAACATCAATGATGTGGAAGCTGCAGTTTTGAGGTTTGGCAGTGACACAGCTTTTGAGAACTGGAAAGGAGTTATCAGGAAAAGATAGAGGCAGGGCCTCATCCTGCAAAGCTTTACTGATTTGATAGCTCTTCTTATTTCCTTAGGGCATGTTTGCCTGTAGCACTGCATTCCAGTGGAAAGGCTCTTAATTTTGCTCAAAGGATGGGGTCAGGAGGAGGTGACATCTCCCCGCGTATGAGGGAGCGGGCAGGTCGAGCTGCGCTGAGCCTCCTCCCGCTCCTCCTGCTGAGGCCAGGGGCAGCACTTCAGCAGGACCATGTGAGCTATCTCACAGCACCTCGTTAGCATGGGATGATGGCTTTATTGGAGGAGCGAGTCATAAAAAAGCTTCCTTTGGTTAAAAATGAGCAGTTTTATTTTAGTGTGATGACAGCCTGATACTGAGGGTTGAATTTTTGTGTTGCAGCTAGTTTTGTGTGTATGCAAGCAAGGGAAGGGAGCTGTGGACATACAAAGCCAGAAAGCAGCTGCTGCAGGGGGTGAAATCCAAAGAAGGAAAACCTGCTGTGATTTTTTTATTTTTATTTTTTAAACTTTTGAGGTTTTCAGAAGGTCCTGTCAGCTGAATGAATGCCTCTTGGGGTAGCAAACTGCTTATGTGGAAGTCCCGGCTCTGAATCTCACCTAAAAGTGATCATTTGCAGCTATGGGTGAGCTAACTACCAAGCATGAAGGCTTCAGATGGAGTTTTTTTACTGCTAGTTGTAAAGCAAATATTTAATTAAGGTATTGCACAGTCCTGTATCTTGTCATCACGGAAACACAGTCTACAGAAAGATTCAGTGTTACCTGTTCCAGGGAAAAAAGCTACTGTAGAAAAATGTGTCAAAAAACCTCCCACATAATGTAGTACCAGTGTTTAAAAATCCACGCTCACCTTTCATGTGAACATCCTAAAGTGTTTTTCAGATAGAGGAACTGGAACCCGGATTAATGACAGTACTTCTGGCACCCTATTAGAACATACTTATTTCATCTTTCTTTTGTATGTCTTTACCTAGGAAGGCCAAGCCTGGTTTTTGTTAACGGTTCACACCAGAGAAGTGCCCCCACCCTGCCCTGCTCTGGAGGTCTCCAGGTGCTACTGCAGTGTAAATAATGCATGTCAGCAGTCACCTGCTGGGGCAGGGGCACGGGCACAGCCAACAGAACCAGGCTCCAGGGCAAGTTTACCTGACCACTAGACCAGACTGCCTCCCTAGTGTTGGTTTTCATCACTGATATTATACTGAAGTCCAAGAAAAATGCCACAGAGAAGGAGCCATGTATTTGCTGAAAACAGGGTCAGCACGATTGTTAAATTTAGAAGCATAGTACATGCAGAGCTCACCCCAAAACACTCATGAATATCTGCTGTCTGTCACAAGCTAACATGCCTGTCACTGAATAACCTCAGGTGCGCAACCTGGCGATTATGGCAATTCTTCAACAAGAAGAGGACAGGCCTCTCCGGCTGCCAGGGCGGCGCGGGCGGGTGGGGCCGGGCAGGGCCCTGACCCAGCCTCCGAGCAGCGGCCCGCTGTTGGCGCGCTGGCGGCCAGCAGAGGGCGCTGGGAGATGCCGCTCGGCTTCGGCGCTTTCCCGGAGCCCAAAGGAGCCCGCGCCGGTCGCGGCACTCGACGCCAACAATGCGCTGCTTTTCCTGCCACCGTGCTTCACCCACCAAGCGCATGGGGCTGCTTGAGCTACCAGCAGGCAGATTTAGTTCTTCAGCACGTACTGGAGACCTCGTGCTTCAGGTCAGGAGGTCTTCATCTAACTCCGTTGGCAAGCAGAGCGATAGTGCTTGTGATAGAGGAGTTTCTGCTGAAATAGCAAATAATATACGGAGATAATGAGTTGGGATATGTATGCATCTGTAATTCGGGTATCCATATGTAATAACCATATTTAGTGAGTAGGTGGGGAAGGGGATAAAGTGTTACAGATCTTGTCTAGTACAGCCACCTTGACTGGAGATGAACCTAACTGGAAATAATCTATTTCTGTCCTCATTGATTAAGGTTTTAGGTGCACCTATTCTCCATGACATCCCTACTTGCCTGGATGGTGTGATGCACAACTAACATACTACCTGCAATGGAGGAACTAATTCAAAAAGGAACTAATTTAAAAGAGGCGTTTAGTGTTGTGGGCAGATCAGTAAATAAATTGATCAACTCTATGGACTCAAATTCTCCTGTGAGATGCTGTGACCCTGGGCCTCTGGCCCATTCTCTATCTACCTATATATTTAATATATTTTTTCATGTGATAGCTCCATTTAGCTTCCATTCTTCGTAAAATAACTAACACAGTAGTGCCCAGGTTATTATCATGTCATATCATACCCAGAGGCCCTGGGCATTATCATGTCATGAATAACATTAATGTCATTTCCACCTTTAAAGCCTGGCCTGACCTCATCATGTTCTTCTATAAATATCGATCTTTTAAATGGTGTTCATTGTTACTCTTCATAAAAACTGAGGACCATCAGCTTGCCATGAAGAATATTGAATCCTAGAGCAAACAGATGAGCTGTGACCATTTTGGGGTGTTTTGGTGCCTTTGTATTCTGCAGGTTGAAGTGCTATTTTTTCTTAATGCTGTTGACCTGATTTTAATCCTAGCTAATGTCTTCCAGCCATTGAATGGAATATATTGAGTAGAATAATAAATTCAGTCTTACAGAAGTATGCTATAAGAGCAGTTTGAAAAAGGTCAAAGATGGAATTTATTTTCTCTGTGTTGTTGGAACTCCTGTGTTTGAGTGTTTAGAAACTTGATATGCCTTTCTAGCAAGTGAATAAATCAGAGAGAAGCTAGAGCCTTATATTGGCAGTCCCTGAGTAGCTTCTCTTTGGAGGTAAATCAGTGAGAGGTAAAAGGTGTTGAATGTCTTCAGCTATTTGTGGATATAGAACAGCTCAGAGTAGGATAGAATAGAATCCATCCATGAATTAAGCCACCACAAATGATTTTCAGTCAACACACAGTTTCTGCACATACTAGAATAATAAAGAACAGGGGTGGCCGTATCAGAGGTCACAAGGAAAAGCTGAAGTGTGTTAAATGCTCACATCTGTCAATCCTGTTCTTTTTAGGAGGGATGGAAAATAGTTGAAGAAATCATGATGCCTGTCCCAAATTACTCTATACATGCTATGGGAAATCTGTAGGGATTGTGTTTGTTTCTGAACACACTATCTTTTCTCATCAGTCATCAAATTGGCATCGCACACTGTTATCAACCGATTACCCAGGTTTTTGTGAAACACACAGAATCTTCTCAACAAGATAAAACTCTGGGTGCCGATCTCTGTGGCTCACAACAAACACTTCTTGAACAAAGCAAAATTCATACTCTGTTTTTTTTCTGATGATCTGAGCCCTATACATTTAATACACAAACATACCAGCAGCTGTAATAAAAATGAAAGTAATAGAGAGCCTAAAGACATGAAAATATTTCATGAAGCCTACTCATGGAAGTGAGGGTTTTGTAGATTGCTCCCTGGAACAGTAAGATCCACTTACATGTAAGCACTTACATGTGATTCCTGTAACTTGACAGGGCACGTGAAGCTGCTCTTACAGGAGAAGGGAAAAGGCTTTCTAACGGATACAGTACAATTTCTTAAAAGGATAATTGGTGATTATAATAATTTTTTTGACAAATGCTTTTGACTGTATGAAAGCACTTAACTATTTGTGGATTTAAACAAAATGTTGATGACTGAAGATAAGTATTTTTTTTTATCTTGTAGGCTGTAAGGACTATAGGCTTAATACTACCTGACAGATTTCCATTGACTGTGGTGGTATAGGACCAGAAAATGTTTCTCTGTTTAAGGGGGAAACCACTTTGGCTTTTTCTCTAGTGCTTATGATGTTTAACTTGCTAGACATACATTTGGTTTTTGGTTCTTCAATGTATATTGTTTATCTTGTGCTGTTTTTTGATCAAACTAAATGGATTTTTAGTTTTATCTGCTCTTCTCTTGAAGTGAAACAGGAAGCTTATTTTAAAAATGGTATTTTTAATGGAATCCTAAAAAAAGGTATCAAAAAAGAAGTATCAGAAATACTTAACTTACATAAATTTTAGAAAACATCTTTTCTTTATTTTGTAAATATTATGTCTGCATTTCAAAATTATGGCACTCATCCCTTTTGAATATAGACATAGACAACATAGACACAGGGAAACACAGACCAGGAAGACAGAGAAATGATTCCATATATTCATTAAGGTTTTACACTGAAATATATGATTCTTCTAGTGTTTGGTTTTCTACGGATGGTTTAGAGCATATATTAATGTACAATGGAGGCACATGTATGTAAACCCTCAACATTTGGAAACAAAATAAACTTTCTTATAATCTGTATGGAGTTTTTTAAAAAAGGACCAATTTCTCTTCCTTGCTGTTCAGCAGAAGGGGCTGTTTGCAACAGGACAACGGCTTTTCTAGCAGAACTTTGCAGATGTGTAGTAATGCCTTTGTTTCAATTTGGGAAGGTTTTAAAAATGGCTTTTCTAATTCAAGATATTTTGATATTCAGTAAATAATTTAAAAGATTCTGGATTAGGATGAATGCCTTTAATAAATGTATTTCAAATTAAACAGGGTATTTTTTTCTGCCTAGCTCCACGTTGCCCATCAAGTCATAGTTTTGGTTAGCTTCAGATTCTTCCTTATGTAAAGTCACAGGGGTCAGCAGAGGTATTATATGCAAACATTTTTGCCCAATGTCATTTTTGGTAACTTAATTTATGCTTAATTGCTCCAGATAATTACAAAGAGTACTTTAGTGGTAGTTTATGAGAAATAATCTCAATGAACCATTGCTAACACCGTGGATCCACAAATGAAACATTGCATCACAGTCTGCTAGTTCTTGTACGAATTTCTGTGTTAAATAAATGAAAGGTGATATGAGTAGCTCAGTCTGCGAAAAAGAGTAATTTCCCCCATACCACGTGAAGATTTCTTGCTCCTTATATAATTTCCCTGCCCTGAGTGTAATGGGATTCTGTATAAGCTATCTCTACAGCTGAAGAGTACCTTGTCAGTTAGGCTGGTGTATTCCTGCTTGGTGTCTCTGGGCTATGGATGGGTTGTAATAATGACTCAGTGCTGGGTACTGGTGTTGTATTTGTACTGGAGAGTCTGCTGCTTACAGGTAGCACTTGTCCAGTGCTTGTATTCCAGGGGGCTGTGTGTTTTAACTTGGGAAACAGCATCTATTACAAAAGATTAGGCTGGCTTAAATTGATATTGCAACTCAGAACACTAAGGAGAATGACACCACCAGCAGCTGTGGAGTAACTCATACCTACTTTATAGTTATCTAGAAATATGTCTATCTATTACTATATAAACTTGCAGTAGATTTGTATTCTCTTTTCTTCAGCTAGTCACAATATTTTCCTTTACTTCTCTGTATTGCATGAAGATTTCTGAGGTTTCTTTCAAGCTATTTCCTTAAATATTTGATTTTGTTAGTGTTATATAAATACTAGCAATCTAGGGCAAGATTCTAGTCTGCTTTCATTTGCCAAGGTGTGGAGTAACTGCTCAGCTGAACTACTCTAGACTTGTGTGGCAAGGGAGGTCACGGTCTGGTCTCTACCAGAAAACGTGAATTGGAGTCTCCCAGCTGATTCATGTGCATTGTTCTCATTATCCTTAATGGATGTTGCGGACATACATATTAGGAGAATAGGCCCTATTAGGAACTGTCTAAGGAGTGAAATGAAAATGATAATCACTTTGTCTTGGATGAGGTATTGTATTTATTCTATGGGATTTTAAAGGCTATTTTAGTGTTTAAATTATCTGGTGCATTAGAGAACAGTTTAGATAGGCTTTGGTTGATTGACAGTGGTGGGTATGTTTTAGAAAATTATTAAACATTGGGACTTCAATTTTGCTCTGAATTATATTATTTCTGGAGAAGTAAATTGCAGTCTCTCCCAGGAGACAGAAATAATGTGCTGCTTATTTGATTTTTAGCAATAATTAAAATGATGTGATAAATTAGGCCCAGGTATTGTCATGAAACAGGACAAACCTACTTGTGTGGGGGAGTTCAGAATCCTTGACAAAGCTGTGACTTTTTTTTGGTAGTAAAACAAAGTGTGTACCTTGTGGTTTGTGTCCTAGAAATCATCCTTCTCCATGTATATGATCACGTAAGAAGGCCAAGTACTCTGGCAGAGAGACAAGGCAACAGAGCTGTTCACTGAGATGGAGGGTGGATGCACTCCAAATGGGAATTAAACTAATTGAACTGGACTGGAGCTATTGCTTTGCCTTACACTTAGCTGACACAGAAGACTGTAATTTTGAATGCTGTTGATCCTTTAATTTTCATCCCTTGACATTCAGATCAGCCGAGGCTGTGACTGAAGCAATAAGTACCTATATAAGGGCTTCAAGGGAGGATTCACTGCCAGCTGCATGGTGCAGAGATCTGCAGGTTACATCTCATTTCTCAGATCACCAGGCTTTGTGGTAGGGCTGTAGGAGGGAAAAGGTTAAAACAAAAATCATTTGGTCTGTTTGTTATTTGGACTTCATGGCTTCCTACCTGCAGCCCCAATTTAGTTAAGGTTGTTTTTTTTTTCCCCCTAGAGTAGAGAAATAAGTAACGCTTGTTACAGCTGATGGGAAGCAAATTGAGTGCAGTGGAGTGGGTGATCTTTATTGAGAACTAGGTGGCAATGTCACATATCACCCTGTGTGCAGAACCTGCAAACGTAAAGATCCTCTTCCCTTCCTAACCAGAGCAGGGGGCATCATGCTAGATGGATGGAGCGAATGTGTGAGGACTTGGAGAGTTCTTTTATGCTGTAATTGAGAAGAATTTTAGATAAACTGGTAATCTCCAAGGGACAGCAAAGAAAGTTTTATCAGCGAGTTGACAGCTTTGTTAAGAGAAAGAAAAAGACTTAAGTGTGAGTACTATCAGTGCAGAGTAAGTTGTTTCTAAATAGGCCTGTGTGTGTCTGTGTGCACATCCTGAAATTCTCTAAGCACAAAGTGTTTGTCTGAAGCACAGGTGTGGGATTTGGAATAGCAGTCACACAATTTCCTAAATTCCAGCAGACAAACCCAGCATATCAGGGATCTATGGAATTAAGACTTAAATTAGTTTCTGTTGTACAGCATGGTCTGCAGATGCTCTATGTATAGTGAAATGCTTTGCAGTTTACCATGCCACTTCTTAATGAGGTCATCCAGTGCTTTGAGAGCACTTATTATTAATGAGTTATTATTATTATGAGTTATTATTATTCCATTATTAATGGAAGGAGTACCAAGAGTGATTCTGATTTTTTTTCCATTTTTGTCCCGTGCCTTAGCACAGAAGGCTTTTATTTAACTTTAATTGCAAATCACTTATATATTCTTTAAATCTGTGGCAATGTATACTTATAACTTAGGATGTTAAAATTCAGTTGCGGTAGGAACCTACAGTCTCTGGGGTCTCACATTATGTTTCTCAGGGTATGTGAAGTATAAGTAAAAGTTAGCAATGTGGTATTCAAATTCTGTGGAATTAAGGACCATCAAATTAGGCATCTCTCTAGGCAAACTCTGAGTGCAACTGTCAACCAAACACAGGGAGAATGCAAAACTTGCAGTGTTGCATCAAAATAACTGTGTGACTCCTCATAGTCTCTACTGCTAGGAAGTACTTGATTTTTCCAAAGACAGGGAAAGAAAGTGGCCAGTAATATGTAACTGCCAAGTAAATATAAATTTCAGCATTACTGAGGCTTACCATATGCAAACTGAAAAAAGTAAGTAGTATTATGTCCAAAACATTATTTATAACATTAGTTTGTGTATTGATTGGATATTCTCTCAACCATGGTTTTTATTGACTTTATGTTCATAGCTGTTCATCATAGTACTTATTCCTTCCCTTGCTCCTTTTCTTTTTCATACTTAAAGGCAAAAGCGTAATTTCATCTCAATAACAATAGGACTTGATTATTTTCACATTCAAAAATTAAAAAAGCTGGAGAGGTTCCCCAAATCTTTCACATTTTTGATTTGTATTTTCCTCTATCATTTTTCCCAGCTTCCTGTGCTTTCATCTTGATGACCACTTCCTTGGCAAATCAAAAAGTCTTCTTGCTGTCAGAGAAACTCCTTATTTCTTCTATTCTGTGGAGCAATTTTTTCACATCTCTTCAGCTCATCACTTCATGTTATTGACGGTCCTCTGTGCTTCACATTTTGTCTAAGAGTGTATATTTCTCCCTTGTCTCTCTATTTTCATTTCTGTGTCATTCTGCTCTGTCTTGGTATTGCAGTCATTAATTATATATTTTCAAGGTTAAAAAAATAGAAAAAAAAGAAAAAAAGGTTACATTTTCTTTGAAAAACAAAGTAAGATGAAGTTGTATAATATTTGCTCTGTTCTGTTAATTCCTGAGGCTGCTCTCTCCCTGCAGAAATGTTCTGGAAATGTTCCCTTTCAGTTTCCAGCTCTGTCATGCAAAGTTGCATCTTGACATTGGTTTATCTGTGTTGTTTGTGGCTGTGTAGAAAAGGACAGCATTATTTTCCTACTGTTTCTGTAGACCAAATGAGAATCATTCCTTCTCAAAACCACTGGCAAATATTATGCAGCCATTTGCTGTGTAGCACTTGTAAGGAAAAGCCATCAAACGAAAATATCTTGATCATGAAATATTGATACAATTTTTCTAGAGTTGAAACTGTAAGACAGTATCACAGAATCATTTAGTTTGGAAAAAACCTCTGAGATCATAGAGTCCAACCTTTGACTGATCACCACCTTGCCAACTGTGTGCCATGTCTAGTTGTTTCTTGAACACTCCCAGGGACAATGACTCCACCACCTCCCTGGACAGTCCATTCCAGTGTTTAGCAACCCTTTCCATGAAGGAATTCCTCCTGATGTCCAGTCTGAACCTCTCCTGGCGCAGCTTGAGTCTATGCCCTCTTGTCCTGTCAGTAGTTGCCTGGGAGAAGAGACCAATCCTCACCTGGATACAGCCTCCTTTCAGGTAGTTGTAAAGAGCAATAAGGTCTCCGCTGAGCTCTTTTTCCCCAGATTGAACACCCCCAGCTCCCTCAGCCACTCCTTGTAGGACTTGTGTTTCAGACCCTTCCCCAGCTCCATTGCCCTTCTCTGGACTCACTCCAGCACCTCAATGTCTTTCTTGTAGTGAGAGGCCCAGAACTGGACACACCATTTGAGATGTGGCCTCACCACTGCAGAGTACAAGGCTAGAATGACTTCCCTGGTCCTGTTGGACACACTGTTCCAGATCCAAGCCAGAATGTCACTGGGCTTCTTGGCCACCTGGGCACACACTGGCTCATGTTCAGCTGCTGTCAAACAGCACCTCCAGGTCCTTTTCCACCAGGCTGCTTTCCAGCCACACTGCCCCAGCCAGTAGCACTGCCTGGGGTGGTTGTGACCCAAGGGCAGGACCCAACACTTGGCCTTGTTGAACCTCCTGCCATTGGCCTCAGCCCATCAATCCAGCCTGTCCAGATCCTTCTGCAGAGCCTTCCTACCCTACAGCAGATCAACACTCCAGCCCAACTTGGTGCAGTCCACAAATTTGCTGAGGGTACACTCGATCCCCTCATCCAGTTCATCAGTAAAGATATTGAACAGAACTGGGCCCAGCACTGATCCCTGGGGAACATGAGTAGTGATAGGATGCTCACTGGATGTTTTGCTGAAAGAGCAAATATAGAGTGAAGGGAAATGTGAGCTGGAATAAACCCTGTTGACGAAAAGATGTTTTTACCAAGTTGAGAAATGTTTTGTACAGTATAACAGTAGTGGCCAAAGTGGCCAAAGAGACCAGGGTCTGCCCCAAGCACACCTGAGCCTGCTGTGTCTGTTAGCACCCTCATCTGTCCTAACTGCTCTGTAAACAAGAGCATTACTTGCCTGTCACCTCAAATGGCTTTGTGTTAAGGAGCTGTGCCGTCCAGGGCAGGCTGCATTTCAGTCAGTCTTGGCACAGAGGTGCTGTCTGGTCTTGGGGAGTGATGTTTTCCTCTGCTTTTGAGTGTATCATACGTATTTCACAAATGAATTTCTCAGTCTGAATGTGATGCCATGGCACGTGGATCAATAGTGTTCCTCTGTGGCAAGGTGTACTGAATGCCAAATGTCTTTGGCTGTCTGTTATTCTAAGGCAACTTAGCAGAGCCAAGAAGCCTGCACCACCACTTTCATTAGGGGTAATTATCCTTGAGCAGCTGGGATAGGAGCTGGAGCCTGAATGGTAATTAGCTGCCATTGCTTGGAGATGCATTTTCAGGTTTCTGTACCATTTTACTCTCTGTTTAAACAACAGACGGGGAATTGTGATAAATCCTCAGTCCTTGCTGTTGGAGAATAGCTGCCTGCTCACAAATCAGCTTAAATTAGGATGTTCTTTGCATGTCCGTCCATGTGGTCTTGCTGCAGTGAGAAATCATCCTGCACTTGGATGGTTTGGGTCTTTGCAGCAGCATGAACATTTTCCTACATGTTTTCCCAATAGATATGTTGCTTTTTTGTCATTTTTAATGTTGTAATAACGTAACAACTACTGCAAATCTATTTCAGTTTTGTTACAGAGGCAGAGATACCTATGCATGTCACCTGTGAACAGAATTAACAGACTGGTAGAACCAAACACAAACCTCAGTCCAATATAAGATTGATGTGTTTCTATGCATCAGTATTTTTAAAACGTACATTTTTAGTAGAAGTTTTGTGCTAGACTAGAAAAGAAGAATAACTTTTTATTTTAAAAACATTTTCTTCTCCACAACCATATTTGGTATTATGTTTTGGTATCAGTAAATGGCATTGGAAGAGCTTGACAAGTAGTATATCCTTCCTGCAACATCTTTTCACGATATGGGAGAAATTTCAGAGAGATGGGAAAACGTTTGTAAAGCTTCTATCACGCAGAACAAATCTGTTCAGCACTTGATGACCCCGGCTTTGTTCTTGGATAATAACAGTCATCACTATCTACTAATGTTCATATTCAAAACTTTTTACAAGTATTAGTTAATGAACTTTTGGAGCATTATTTAACAAATAAAAAGAGGTGCATGATGGAAAACTGAAGTAAAGATGTTAGGCAATACATACTTGTCCTGTATTGTATTTCTGTGTAGGCCACACGTCTTGTTAGATTGGAAGGAAGGAAAGCAATTGAAGGATCGCTTCTGTGCTTTGCTAAGGACGCCTGAAGAATTGTGTCAGTGAGAACAAGGGCATTCAGCATGACAGTGCTAGGTGCTGGGTCTGGTAGGATTTGTCCTGAATGTACAGTTGCATTTTCCGGTTGCCAAATTAAGTTTTCCATTAGTGACATTTTTAGTGTACTATGTAATTACTTATTTCTGTTCACATTGCAAATGAGAATAAACAATAACAATCTCTGTCTATTACAGATTTGTCCATAGACCCTTAGAAATACCTGTTGTCCTGCAACTTCAAACATTGGAATTAAGGTTTTTCTGCTTTTTGTGGGAAATCTAAGGCAAGGTTCATTTCCTCCTCCAGTTATAGCAGAATTTCAATGTACGGTATTTAGGTACAGTATTGAGAATCATTGATACATTGCATTGGTGGGAGTGGAGAGGACTTCAGCAGAGCCTGAAATGTTTGAGGGGATAGACACAGGTTTGATTTTTGCTGTATGCCTTGAGGTGTGTTTTTCAGCTTTCTGAAAGCCTTTGTGGAAGTCTGCTGATCTCTGGAGGGGAGGCTGCCCTTGTCTATCTGTTAATCAGTTGCAGCAGTTTTCATTGCCAGGCACATTTCTTTCTTTGATATTTTTGCTCTGCAAACCACAAAGTCCAGCAGTTCACGTTCTGCTGTAAATGTGCTTTGTTAGTGCTGGTATTGCTTTGGCTGCTGCCTTTTTGTATAGAAAAGAGTGTTGTATGAAGGCTTGGCTATAGTGAAGCCTAAGGGAGAAGAGCTCAGAGGATGGAGTAGAGATGTCCTGACTTTAAAATAATGATCCATTTATGAATAACAAAATCTCTCCATATACCTTCCCTTGCAGCAAATTTTCTCCCTTCCTTCTTCTCTTTTTTGGCTCCTCTTTGTGTCCAGCAGCTAATTGCTTGTAGGTTGTGTAAAGTTACAACTTAATAATTGAAATTTTCCTATTTGTCCGCTACATATAGGACCCCTGGTGCCTTGTTAAGTGCTCTGTTACCAGTGAACGTTCTTAATTACGTTCTGGAAGATGTTGTTCAAGTCACAAGTCATTTACTCAAGGTTTGGGCCCAGCAGGTTACACATTTTCAAATTAATTTAGGTTGCTAAACAGAAACAACTTAGATCTCCTGAATGCTGATAACTTGCACTTTCTATGGAATCCTATGGGAGAAGAGATTATTTTCAGCATTTTAAAATCAGGCTAATTTCTGGTTAAATGGCATGATGGGCTGGTTCTAGTCTCGCAATTTAAAATATGCTGAATATGATTTTGCTAGAGAGGTGTCTATAAAGTCTCTGATTTACATATTTAGAAGGGACATGAATTATGTGCTAAAGAAAACAGTCACCTATAAAGTTCTAGGAACAACTTCTGATCTTAGATGACTAAACACGAAGATTTGTTGTTCCCTATCTTACCAGTTTTACATAAAGTAAAACAGTAAAGCTGTCTTAGGAATCTCTTTAATTCCTTTGTGCATGCAGGTATGTACTATAGCAAATGCTCCAAGCATTGTAGATACTGAAGGTATTTCTCGGTCAATTTTTTTTTTTTTAGATCATTTTATCTAAGGACATATCTGTTTTTGTGGATCTTCACTTACATATAATTTTTTTCTTTTTGTTGGAAGTCATAGAATCTTTCTAATTTCTTTGATGTCATTATTATCATCAGCTTTGTCCTCTGCCCTTATTAATTAATGAATGACAGCCACTAGAAACACAGACTCTGAAAAATTGATACAGGACTGTGTATAGTGTGAAGGGCAGGGCTGCACTGCTGATAGACAAGGAGCTTTGCAACAGCAGACTTGTATCTGGCTAAAACTAGAGGCTGACAAATAATAGGGGAAAGTGTTCCCCTGCCTCCCATATCCAGTTGTAAATAAATCAATATATAATGCTAGCAAACAAGTAAACTAAAAGCCTCTGAACAGATGTAGATCTCCTTTAGCCAAGCTTAAATCATTTAGTGAATTTCTGGTGAGAAGAGCATGACCATGTCCTGCTGACCTATAAGGAAATGTAAGGTTGGGTGTTTGTCATGAGCATGGGCTCAGTTTATGATGAAGATGTGCATCAATTATGATTATGCCTGAATTTCCATAATTGTAATTTCAATAGGTTTTGTTAGCAGAAGCACAGCTTGTATTAAAAGTTGACATGGGCTTATGTAGCAAACTTCAGGCTAGGCGTGTTACTATTTTTGTGCCTGGGATTGGGGATTCTTGTTATTGTATCTTGAGGTACGTGCAGGTTTGTTTTTTATTCACTCTTGCTGTTGATAACCTGTCCACTTTTGGAAGAATGTGTTTGCTGTTCTAATCTGAGCTAGTAATGGTGAATATCAATACTTTTTAGTGCTATAATTCAGTTTCCATCTGTGACTTTGTTAGTATAGAACTTCTGACTTCCACCAAAGTGATCTTAATCATAGGAAGCATTGAGCTCGCAGAAAAACTGTCAGCCATAGAATTTAATTTTATAAATAGCTGTAATGCTATACTTGTTAAGATTACTTTGGGAAAATATCACTTCAACACACATCCTCATCCACCCACAGTAAAAAAGATTAAGGGGTTTTTTTAGCTAGGTACAGCCAAAAAGTTACTGTCAAATACTATTCAGGTTGTTCTCTCTGGGTTTAGGAAGTAAAATTTATCTATATGCAGGTGAATTTATAATAAAAATTTGGATTTTCATCAGTGAATCTTGCTGAAAATATTGTACATGTAGGGGAGGGATGGAAACATCAGACCCTGCGAAGTGTACAAGAGATACAGCCCCTGAGTGACCTCTCCTGCAAACAAGTAGGAGAGCTGAGAGGCATCTGACAGGAAAGCTGTATGTTGATGGGTACTTAGTCACTGGGAGGTGGGTGGCACTAAAAATGGGTTTGTGAAACTGGATGTGTGTATTGAGATCATACAGGTTGTGTGGGTATTTGACAGCTGGGTGTTGGTGGAAACACAGGGGCTCCTACTGGAAGAAAAAGAAATAATGGGGATTTGGGCTACTGTGGACAGAAAATAAGTCCTTAGAAAAAAGGGGTACTGGGCGCTTGAGGAGTGTGTGGTACAGCTGGATTTAGAAGAACATGAGACTGCCAAGTCAGCAGTAGGCCCTTGACCTGATGGTTGTTCTGCCACATCCCTGTGGTCTCTGCTAGGAGGGGAGGTCTCTGAATGCCCTTTCTCCAGAGGTGGCTGTGGCTTGAAGCTCTGGCTGTGCACTTGCTGTGTCCAGCAGGACTTGAGCTATGGGTCAGAATTGGTGTGAGGTGAGGTGAGGACCTCTCTTCTGGTGAATGGGCAGCCCCCCAGATTTCCGCAAGTAAGTGGGCCACAAAGACAGCGGTCCTGCTTCAGTACCTATAGGCACTTGGATACATGGTTAAAATGAAAAAATACCTCAGTAGAGCTGGCAGGAAAGGCAAAAGCTGCAGACATTGTGGATGTAGTGATTAAAACAGTTATCAAAGTGGCAACTGATTTCTTGATCCTTGTAACGGGGACTTCAGCCTCTTAATTTTTAACATATGGGACACTCTTCTTTAGTTCCCTTTCCTCTGAGAATAGAGAGATAATGTGCCTCAGTCAGGTTCTTCTGCCCTGCCTTCCTCCCCTCAGGTCAATATAGATAAGAACTTCTTTCCCAGCCACTGCTGAAATCTGTTTTATAAATAGTTCCCCAAATTTTTCCTTCCATCTGAAGTTCTGTTTGCTTCTGAGCAGCCTGCCATAATGTAGCTATCACTGTGTGCCAGATGCCTTCATCAGTTGTTTTGTCCCCAAAGAATTCCCACTCTTCCCTGCTGCTGGGTATGTGAGGTTGTGCCTCTGCCTTTCCTAAGTGACCTAGCTGAAAAGGGATAGAGTTGACAAGAGTTACAGTAGCTTCCTCTGCAGCATATTTGTGCTATTTGCCTGCTGATCTACACATGGTTTCCTTTTTTGCCAGACTTTCTAGTCACTTCCATGGGACAATATCTCCTATAATACTCATACATTGATGTCAAAGGGTTTATTGGAATTCAAGAAGCAGCAGTTGCTGCTATGTATGAGCAGTAATTAACATTCTTTAACTCCTCATCTATAACAATACAACATCAAAGACCTTGAAGATAAAGGAGCTGTAGCATCTAATGGTGCAGAGACTGTTTTCACCAGTTTATATATCTGCATTTTTAAGTTAGCATTTGAAAGCAAAACTAGAAGTTCTATTATTTTTATTGCTCAGAGGAATCCAACTACTTTAGCCCATCACACCTGCAGAAGGTATGAGAAAGAGCAAAGAGATCATGGTTAGATTGCAAAAAGCTTCTTGAAGACTTCCATGAGTTGAGGCTCTGGGTTTTTCTGCCAGTTCTTCAGATCTGATACCCCACTGCTGTGATTGAAACATACTGGGGAGTTACCATACTTTCCTCCCCGTGTCCCTGTGTGATGATTCATCTTCCTTTCAGAGAATCCAGAGATAGTTTTTGATGTATGAAGTTCTCCATGTTTTTAATCACTAAGAATAATCTAACTACCTTCACAGGACAACAACAACACACACTTGGTAACCATTACCTGGATAGCTGGAGATACTGAGATCTGCATTGTATCTGCATGGTGCGCTCCCCCAAAAAACCCTCTACTGTGTTATGGAAAGTTCCAGGGACTGGGGTGACCTTACTGAGAACACAGTCCAGAAAAACCTGCAAACAGATGCAAAATTGCTAACCAGATCAGTAGAGTGAACTGCTATTGAACTTCTCCAGGCTCAGCGGCATTACTTGCCTTTGGTAGATATATTGATGAGCCAGCACTAATTCCTCAGGCTGTTTATGCTTCATGTTGTCAGAAGACCATCTAATGCTTTTCACTCCCTTCTGGAGGCTGAGAGAATACTAAACTGCACTTTTCTTTCCAAGTTAGTATTATGCTGAAAGACGTATTCAGCTGGTTTCAGCTGCTCTTCTTGTTTTTTAGCCTCCCCAGCTGTCCTTACTGATCACTTGCACTAGTTTCCCTTACTCAGCCTTTATCTTTGTCCACCTGGCATCAACAATCCATAGAAACAGCAGTGTCAGCTGGAGCATTTTAGCTTAAAATTGCGCTTCCAGATTTATTGCAACAATATCCAGAGGGACATGACTTGATTAGGCTACATGGAGACTGTGTGAACCACCAAAGGAAGCAACTGATCACTTAGTAAGTAAGCTAAAAAATCTGACAATGAAAGGTGACTGCTTTGAAAGGCCATCTGGTGGGACCACCTTCAACATCACCCAAAAGTAAGTTCGCTCTGTAACTACGCTGTGAAGTCTTATCATGGTGTCATCAAGGGGTGAACTTTGTTTTTAGCACAGCAATATTAGAAATACTGCTTTTTCAGTATGTATGTATATACAGTGAGCAGAGACTTCTATTGCAAGTAAATTTTTCTTCATTGCAAAGGCTGGTGATGAATTATGACTGTTCTTTAATTTTTGGATAAGTAAAGGAAAAAAATTTCCATTCATAGTTCAGGAGTTTTACCTCCTGCATAGATTTGCTTCAGGGCCTTGTATCAGACCACACTGTGGTTCTGCAGCATCTCAGAATGCTTAGCATCTCCCTGTGTCTATATACCAGATACCAACAGGTATCAGGGCAGCATCTTGTGTAGACTGCTCTACTAACTGCTGCTCGTTACTCTTCTGTATCAGCCACTTCTCAGTTCCCTGGCACAACTTGATTCTGCAGTTCAATTTCTGGTGTTCTTTGACTTCATATTATTGTTATATGTCAGCTGGGTGGGGACTTGTCTTGTAAATGATCTTTCTCATCTGATCCTCATGATACCTGTAACTAACGTGCATATGGACCTTTTCAAATTTTTTTATCCACTTCCCTAGCAGTTTTTCCTTGAATTGTTACATCTGGTGTGAAGTAGTTGCCCTTAGGCTAAGAATTAGAGCTGATACCTTTAGGAAAACCTCAGATTTGGCATCTACTTTATAGGTTTGCACACAACATGGTTGTAGGTTTGTGCAGTGTGTTTGCATTGCTCACCAGTGCATTAGGAAGCTCCCTTAGGAATTGTTTGCAAACTGACTTTCCACAGACGATGTCTTATGTTTTACATCTGGGCACAGAACTCTGGCTGGGATGCCCTTGCCAGGCATGGCACAGCTGGCTTCACTTCACTTGAGCTGTCTCTTAAGACACTGGCATGAGGAAAACTGCATGAACACGCATTTGCAGTGCATACAAATAGGCATTCAGAATGACTCCCTCTGTCTGCCTTCTGGCTTGCCATCCCTTTTAGTCTTTCAGAAAGCCAGTGTTTAATGCCTTCTCTCCTGCCTGGAAGAGCTGTAAGTTTGCACAGCTATCTCTAAGAGCTACTGAGAATCCACAAGCAAGCGGTTTTGGTGTTGCTATTGAAAATTCTGATAGACACAGTGTAGCTTTTTCTTCAGCATTTTCATATGCAGAAAGCAACAACTCCAAAATTCAAGCACAGAGGTGCTTGCTTTGATCAGTTTGATCAGTAAGTTTACTCTCATGTGAGAATGCTTTTACCATCTAAATCTGTTGGCAGCACTTATGATTATTTTGAAAGATCAGAATTTTTGAACACAAAAATCTACAATTTCAGCAGACATAGTTAGCATGCAACTGTTTGTCATCTACTGTAATAGATAACCACTGTCTTGTTATCCAGCTTTAATGCTAAGATGCAGATCGGGGTAGGTGTGGTTTTACTCGGCAAATGCAGCTGGCTTGCTGTTCTAGTTCACCCAGAAGTGATGCAGCAGATGATACTGGTTGTCACAGCCAATATGACAGAGAAAAGGTAAAGAATTTCAGAATCTAAAAGGAGTAAGAGGGAAGAAGAGTAATTTTAATAAAATGTTGCTGTTCACTTAAAAATGTGATCTGTCTGTATTGCAAAGGTAAAAAGGCAAAGGGCCAAATCGTCCTGGTGCTCATGGTAGTACAATCCTGTGGTAGAATAACAGTACTTCCTTGTTATATGAAGAAGTCACAACCCAGTTGCATCCTTATTATACTACGTATAACCATATAGAGTTGGAAATGCTGCACTTCAGGTTCAGCAATGAGCAAAGTAAATAAGCCAGGAAAGGCAAGGACAGAAATCTTTGTGTTGGTGGTAACTGCATCATTAGCAGTAATCCCAAGTGCCCAGGCCAGTTCTTGTGTCAGGCAGATGAGATGCATAAAGCAGTTTTGTAACAAGAAACACATCACCTTTTACACTCCTAAAAACAAACTAGCCATGGATGGAGTGTTGCAGGGTAAAATTGCACCATAATGCTCGTGGGTTGTACTGAACCCCAGTGCAGAAAACCAGAAAATCAGAGGGGTTTCTGCATCTCAGGTAAGGCAAAGTAGGTGTTTGGAGAGAAGGCTGATGCGGGTAACAAAATCACTGCAATGTTCTGTCAGGCGCCATCCTAATGTGGCTTGGTGCCAAGCCTGAATGAGCTTCCTGGCCCCATGTCCCCACGCATAACGGTGGCTCCTGCTGCTTAAGGACGCAGCTTGTCTGCACAGCCTGCCAGCATCTCCTCACTGCAGCAGTGGGCAGGGGCTGGCAGACAGAGGCTTGCCACAAAACAATTTAGCCTTGAAAAGCTTCATGCTGCCTGCAGTAGTTCAGCTTTGGAGAGCAGAAGGTCTCATTGGTTCAGGATGCATTGCCAGTGCACATGGCCTTGGACTTAGCTTAACTTTCCTGTTTGTGAGGAAAGCATCCTGCAAACCTCATATATTCAGAGAAAATAAAAAACCAAATGTGAGCATGGTTTCAACAGTGCACATCTTGATGCAATCCCTCCTCTAAGCTTAGACGCTGGTCCCGCTTTTTGGGGTTAGCAGTGGGGGAAATGCGGGCAGTAGGAATTAGCAGAGGTGCAAACCACACCAATTGCATAGAAACTCTCTCTTGATGTAGTTTGCCAACATCTTCCCAAGGGCTCATGTGTTGAGAAGAATATATTGTTGTCCATACCCAGTGATTTACAGTCTTTGGAAATGCTCTCTTTAAACAGATTTTTCATGCGAGCAGAGGCCAGTGACTCGAAGCTGTCATGAGGTATGGGAGCATGGGACAGGGGTCCAAAGAGCCTGCTTATTTACAGACACAAAGGGGCTGTTCAGGATTTTTTATTTTTGGTTGGTTGTTTTTGTTTGTTTTTTTTTTAACTCATCACATGCTATATGTCCTAAATATATTTTTATTCCGTAGAACAATAGACTTAAACATGTTTCTTAGTATTGCATTGCCTGGAGCTGTTGGATACTTTTACAGCGTAATTAGATAGCTAAGACACTTTTAAAGCATGTGTAGAATTGAAGGTTTTTTTTCTTGTAAGGCTTTATATATATGTATGCGTGTATATGTATGTATATACACACACAGAGCATGGATCACTTAAAATTTCTGATTGCATTTTATTGATGTGGAACTGTAGTATTTGCAAGAACTTAGATGAAATGGGAAGCAGGGATGAGAGCTTTGAGGGGTTTTTTTGAAGTCCAAAGAGAACTGCTGTTCTTTTTGACTGGTTGTCTGAACATTGTTTCCTTCAGATGCAATGAGACCTCCTCCTACTGCTGATTTTATTTTAGATACTGAGTGCTTTCAGCATCTATGCAGGGGATGGAGATCTTGACCCCTTTGAATGAGAAGTATTGAAATCATACAAACAGCTCGTGCACATTGATCATTCCTATCATCCCAATTGGCGATGATCAAATCCTTTTCCCAGGAGAGACAGCTTTTCCTGCTGGCCTTCAGTGCTTCCTTCTCATTTCAGCTGCGATTTAAGATGCTCTGATGGGAATATCTTTAATGCAAGTTCCTCTCAAGTCCTTATCAACAGGAATCAAGGTTATTGGCATCGACTGCCTTTGAGATAGAAAACAAATCTCACAATCTAGAACTCAAAGAAAATGTTTTTTTGGTTTTCTCTTGAGAGCACTAATCCCTATTTTTAACTGGGAGGCAAAACTTTAACAGGAGGATTTTTTTAGGCCTCATGTTTCATGAAGTAAAAGAGCAATTTTCACAGCAGTAGCTTTTGTTTGAAATGGGCATAAAGGTTGAATAGAGATCTATTTCAAGTGCATTAAACATATTTTTGTGAAAATGTAGCTGAAAGGCTGTGTTGTTGGTTTTTTTTTTTTTGGGTTTTTTTGGCGTGTTTTTTCTTTTTTGTTGGGTTTTTTTGGTGATTTTGTTTTGTTTTTAATGCACCTATTCTTGGAAAAAAAAAAGAAATATACCTGGTATAGTATATATTAGGGCTATTTATTCCCTGTTGCTGGCTTCTTCACATTTTTATTTAAATCCATAGAGCTTTCATATTCTGAGTGTATCTGGAGAAATATCCATGCAGATTTTTTTCTTATGTGGAGAACCCACACCTCTTAAGGATTTTCATGGGCAAAGACGTTCAGTTGCTGGAAATAAAAGCAATTACAAGAACAAACCAGAGTAGCTTTGTCATCTTACAGCAGAGGCAAACACTCTACTTTGGTTCGGGTTAGTGCTGATCTGCAGGTTGGAAGGGTTGGCGTGAACTTCTCAGTCAATGCTGTCAATAAGTATCCTGCTACAGCTGGCCTTGTTCTCCCCAGTTCCCATTCTAAATGCCCTTGTAGTGGATTCTTAACTTTAGAGCTTGCAGTCTTTCTGCCAAACTTGTTGCATAGGTGGTGACCTTTCAGCTGTGAAATTCTGAATGAGGGGTATTGCAGAGACATAAAACCCTAAGCTAATTTCCTCTCATTTTTCTTCTCCTTATGAAAAAAAGGGATGAAAGTCTTATCTTATATTTCTAATGAGTTGTCCAGATTCTGCATCTCCCACTACACCTTGCAATACGGAGTAAGCAGCTGGGACTGATTTTGCTGTAATAGGACATATCTGTGTTTCCAGGGTGAAGGAGAATCTTGAATTTACTTAAATTCCTTAGCAGCTCTAGTCAAGTAATTTGAGACCTAGCACATGCTATGTAGGTCTGATAGCTGAACCATGTATCAGAGAAATGCAATTAAATGTAATAAAACGTAGATTTGAATCACAGTTTGGCCTGAATGTAACCCTGAAGTAAGTGCCTTATATTAATATTTACAATAGATATCAATCATTGCAATTACTAATAAAACTAATGAGACAGAAGCAAAATAGTAACCTTATTAAAATTCTCATTTCAGTAATGTAATGTGACTCAGACATTTGAAGTGAAAATGGATGCACGCTGAAAAAATTCTTATTGCTTGATTGGTCACTAAGGTTTGCAGTTACCTATACTGAAAATGCAGAGTTCTGTTAAAGTAAATGGAAGTCATCCCTGGAAATGTTCAAGGTCAGTCTGGATTGGACTCTGGGCAACCTGGTGTAGTGGAAGGGGAGTTGGAATGAGATGATCTTTAAGGCCCCTTCCAGCCCAAGCCAGTCTGTGATTCTGTGATCAGGTGAAAGAATAGCTTGAAGGTCTGGTCTTGTAGCAGGCTCCTGCTGGAAGAACTTTGATTATCATTTATCTCTGGGGTTGTGTCTTGCAAGTTAAATACCATTTTGCATAACCTAAAGTTCTTGGGGATTAGGAATATTTATGGGAATCATAAAGCACGTGACCATGCTATCATATGTATTCATAGCATCAGGTGTAGTAAATATGTAGTGATCAAAATACTGAGTTTTCAGTTACTTTATCCTGTTTTTATAATCAAAACAGCACTATAAAATTGAAGCACTTAACTTCTTACTGCTTTTATGAATTTTTTGCCAACACAGACAGTAAAAGGACAAATCCTTCTCACCACATCTTAGCCAAGAAATGAATATTTTAAAATGGATTCTGAGTGCTTTCTGCAGCTTTCTGTGTTCTCCTGCCAGGAGTCCTGGGTTCTGATACTGATTATTATCAAGTTGCAGTCATGTTAGTCATAAGGATAATAAAAGATACTTGGTGCTCTAAGAAAACTCCATAAGCAGAGAGTAGAAAAGTATTTCAGTGCTGCCTTGTGCTTTGCAAGCTTAACAATGTGACCTGTCTCATGGCTGCAATTTTTGCAAAAAACACGTTTTCTCACAGATTCTTTCCCAGCTTTTGATCTTAGAGAGTCTCTCCATCTTCTTTTTTCTCTTCGTTTCAGACTTTCTTAATTGCTACAAAACCTAGCTCACAAAAGTCTCATCTGAATGCATCATGCAGAATCTTCTTGGCTGTAGCTGAAATGTCTGTCCTGGTTTTGGGGGTTTAGTTTGTTTGTTTATTTTTAAATCCCTGCTATAGTAATTAAAGGCTTCCTTCTGTTAGTATTATAAGGGTTGCATACAAAGAAATTAATCAGTTTCTGTCTGTTGTAAACCTGTCTTTTCTCTTATTAAAAACATTTTCTGTGGCAGGAAATGCTGCTGTTGCCTGATCCTGTCAACTTTCTACATTTGGTAAGCACAGAGAAGTATGGTTGGCAAAATTCTAAGTAAACTGGGATTTTTGAACCACTTCCTTTTGCTCTTTACTATGAAGAATCTCCATTATTCCTTGATTTTGGTGAGATTCCCGCTTCTGGTGTTTAGAGTCATAGAGAATTACTTTTTATCTTCAGCTTTGCTCTTTCCTTGGCTGGTCAAAATTCTGAGAAGGCCTGGTGAATGCTGCCTTTTTGTGTCACATCTGGGCATGATATTTGATTTTGAGATTAGTCTTCTTGAAGGGTGTTTTGTTTTGTTCAGACCATTACCATGCTGGAATAATTGCTTGTGGAATGAAGAAGAAGCTTGTTATAAGTCTTTGGGCGCTCTTGTCTCATTTTGCCAACTGGATCCATAGATATTTCTTATTCTCCATGTGGATATACAGGTGGTGGCTTCCCTGGGCCCATGAATGCAGTGAACAAGAGCTGCCATGCCTTTGGTGCTTTTTTCATGGCCAGTATGGAAGGACTGGCTTGGCATTTCAGCAGAAGTTGCTGTGTCTGAAAAAGGGCATTTTTTTGACTAAGCAAAGACTAAGTGATCCAAAGTTATTTCTGCATATGTGAAATGAATTTCCTTTCCATGCTGCCTCAGTTCATGGGTTAGGCCCTCTGGCTCTGGGGTCCTCTGGGCTTATCTAGACTTGTAAATTCTTTGGGGTGGAGACCTCTTGGGCTTGGTGTTTGTGCAGCATCTAGCACTGTAGGTTTAATGAGAGACCTCTTGTGCAGTATCCTCATGAAAGCTAATGGTCTGATGAAGCTCGGGGGACAACTTAAATCAAATTTGTACCCCACTTTAGTAGGTTCACTGTCTTAGGAAATCTTTGCCTTTAAATAGTTTCAGATAAATCAAAAGCAGAATATACAGAACAACTACAGAGGAGACACAGGTCTCCGTACTCCTCACTGGATTAACCATGCTGACTGTCTTCCCTAGCATTCCTATTTATTTTTGCATGCTCTCAGAATGCTTTCATGCTTTCCCAGAAATTTGAAAATCAGTTATTTCTCTTTTTTTTTTTTGTCACAACACTTCCGAACTCCCAGCATGTTGTTAGCGGCTCGTCATTGTTTTCTTGGGTTCAGGGCCATTTTCCTTACCTTGATGGGACTTTCATTGCTAACTGTGAATTTGGATGACAAGAGAAATTGTAATCATTTTCTTGCCTCTCTTGCCAGTGGTTTGGAAGAGAAATTCCCGACATATTGCACAAGGCTCATATGTGTATATACCTCTGTGACATACAAAGGGGCATTTTCCTTGATCCTTAGTGTGGGGAGATTTCTTCGGTCCATAGTGTTTGATTTATCAGTGCCACAGGAAAGCCAAGACCCTTGTGCCTGACCAGTCTGTTGGTGTCCCATTATGGAGCCCTGTCACTGAGCAGTGCTGCTGGATCAGAGGGGGGTTTGAGTGACTTAGTCAGGGACACACAACAGCGTAAGGAAGACCCCTCAGTGGGTCTGGCATGTTATTTGACTGTTACCCACTGCTGGTGGCTACTGGTGCCCATGAAGGACTCACACCAACAAGTTTATGGAATAACACTTTAAAAATAGAAAATTGGGACAGGTTAAGTTTTGAGGATTGCTGGTGATAGTATCTGACTGCAAAAACATATTCAAAGCAATACACAAACAAAATCTAATTGCCAGTAGAAGTATTCAGCGTGCATATAATAGGGTTCTTACCCAATAGATGTCCCTATGAGGGAGAACAGATTCAGGCCACTGACTGCTCCCAGAGTTATGATGGAGTCTTCCCTGACTTTTCCCCATTCTCGACTTAGTTTTATACTATTTCTTTGTTTAGGTGGAGCTTGAGTGACTCTAGTCATACATACCTTTGTTACTGATGGGCGTAAAGTTCTTTCACTTTGCTCCTACAGTCAATAGTCAGTAAAATACTGAGTGCATACTCAGTGAGCGGTGGTTTGTACCTTGGAGGTGGGTAACTTAGGGGTGGACGTGTGTTAGTATTACAATTAGGTTTTAATGAACCAAGTTTATCTGAGGAGAGCAATTTCACCACAGCTACTTGCTCAGCAGCAGAACATCTTCCCTCGTTTCCCCTGGCTGACAGGTGCTACGTGGTTTATCAGCTGCAAAGTACCGTCGAGCTGCCCTCCCTGTGAGGATTTCAACAGAGCCTGGCAGTGGTGCTTTGGCTCTACTCCACTGTCGCCCTGAGTTTTGCAGTCTTTCTATGTTTTCATTCCTGTAATGAAGTTTCTCGCGAATTTTCTGTAAACATAAGGCCATGTTTACCTACCGGTCTCTATTATTTTCATTCTTTTTGTAAGGCGGAGAATTATGATAGACTTTTGGTCTGACCAGTGTCATGGAGAGGTGGTAACCCCATCCTCCAATCCATGGTTGTCTCTAAAAAGATATATAACTGACTGAATAAAGAGCCGGGCCCCCTTCTTTGCCCTCTCCTTTGGCCCTGGCTCCTATCCTGACAGAACGGTGTCTGCGTGGTTCTTTCGTGTCTGAGTATGACACTCCACCCTCCGTTCATGCCCCTTAGCAGGTGCTACAGTTGGAGGTTCTGTGTATGGGGAAGCATCATGGCAGAGGTTTTGAGCTGCCATCCCCATTCCATCCAGGGAGCAGCAGCTGTATTTTATCCTATAATTTCTGCAGTGTTGTAACTTTTGTTAGCACGTGAATATAACTTCCCAATTTCCTCTAATTTTACCCCAAGCCATCTTTCCACACTGTCCTACTGGAGTTCCATACAAATTTGGTCTGATTAATGCAAGCTTTTGTTTCTTGATAGCTCCTGCAAGTCGTTCCCTCATGGGAGATATTTTGGCACTTTAAATTTTATTTACATCTGGATATTGTGCCTGCAGACCTACCAAAGTAAGATGCTGACTGATTAGAAGTAGCCTTTTTGTATTCATGCTAAAGAATTCACCATCTGTGATCTGTAATCAGACTTCTTACTAATTAGATGTAACAAAACTGCATAATGCCAAGTTGGAGGAAAAATTTATTAGAAATGCAATGTGAGATATGACTGATTTTTTTTTTTTTGAGTGTTTAGCTGTAAATAAAATGTTGCTCTAATGTCCCAAACATCCACAGTTCCCTAGCCCTCTAGGCTTAAAAAATTCCTTTTGGCCATTCATGATCCTATGTTGGTTGCTATAGTGATACCAATTTCCTGTCTCAAATTATTCTACTTCAGAGGTGCATGAGGCCTTTTAATCTTCTTTCCCCATTCCCCCCATTTCACTCTTTGATTTTACAGATGCTCTTACTCAAGGACTGGAATTCCTGTACTGTTGGTCTGGTTTTTCCACTAAGTGATGGAAACCAGAATAATATATGCCTTTCCCCCATAGGACTAATGAAGATTCCTGCTGCCTTATTGGTACCCTCACTGAACATTGCTCTAGATCAAACCCTTACAAAATTTATATTTAGTTTTGTTACGGATCACTAAGCTAGAGAAGCACAGGCTGTTCACCTTGATCAAATCAAGAACAGCTGCACCCAACCAAATGAAATTTAAACACTTAGGAAAAGCAGCTTGCCAGCCACGATGCTACTGAAAACCAGTACGAGAAGTCCAGTTGGGCCAAGCCTCCATAATGTGACTTAATAGGGACTGAACCCTGACTGAGACAGTTTGCTGTTCCTGTGATACATGTAATAGAAAGAAATCATAAAACAGTATTAGCTGATCAATAGTCCCTTTATCTACCTTTGACAAAGTTTGTGTGATGGTTGAATTTTACGTAAGGTTTAAGGTCTTTTTGGGGGGTTGTCACTGTGCTGCTCTATATTGCTTCCCCTTCTTACTGTACATCCCTGTGAGGGCTGCTCAGATCAGAGATGGGTGTGCATTTGGCATGTTAGTCTTTAGATGCAACATTCCTGTTGATTATGTGGTCCAAATGCCTCTGAATTTTGTTCTTCCCACAGTATGCCATGGCCACTGTAACCTCGATCATCAGCATATGCAGAATTTGGTATGTTTTGTGAGATTTATAGCCCCAAGTGGCCTCAGTTCAAAGGTCTGTATTGCTAAATGCCTTTCTGTTCAGGAATCACTTGTACAGATGAAGGATGCTGTCTCTGATATAGATCATATCCTGAAAAATACGTGGGATCAGGTAGACTGCTAGAGTTTCCAAGCAGCAGGAAAAAAAATAATTACTGAATAGATTCCAGGTGGGATTACTGGATATCCAAATGGGCAAAAACTGTGTGGGGAAGGTGTGCATAGAAAACATTCAGGAAAGTCAGGAAGAGATCCATGTGGCTGGGAAGCAAGTGATGTGTTTGTGTTTTAGGAGGTAATACATTCTAAAACTGAGGGAGACATAGGAATTGAAGAAGATGGATGTGTGTGGATCCTAGGATGAATTACGATCCCACAGAATTATATATGAATTAAGCAGGTTGGCAATGGTGATTGTATAACTGAGAAGGAATGCATAATATACTCTTTACGAATGTCTTTCTTATTTATATATATGCTATTCTAGCCCATTTTCTTTCAAATTTAGGCTCTCTTCTGATTTTTGTCCCTTGAGTGGCTCTCTAGTATGGTGGATTTATGCTGTTTGTTCAGCAGCATTCCTACTCTTCTGAATTCTGTCCCATGTGCATTTAACATAATCTTCGTTTGCATTTCCACTTGCCTGCTTGTTTAGCTTTTTCTCCCAGGCCATTAGTTCAGTTCTATTTTCTTGTGGGGAAAAGATTTTCTTTCTATGGTAGAAGTAATTAAGTCTCCTATGCTAAAACCATCTTCTCCAGGATACTCCAGATTTACTCTGTTACCATTCCCTTGAAATCCATATATAATGTTTTGAATTGGTGATAGAAAAAACTTGGCTTCTCCTGCTCCTTTTCCTTGTGATGGAAGTTTCTGGGCTGAGCTGGTTGGCGGCAGGCAGGTCCCAAAGCAGTACCTGCACCACACCATTAACAGCTACTGCCTGTGGCTCCAGAAGCTTAGCCTGTGGTGTTGTCTTCTTTTTATTTGTGCTGCAGTTCTCGGTTGGCAGCTGCTCGCATCACTATCTGTTTTCAGCTGCCTGTGTGTGGGCATAAAACCCATACAAGGATCACTGTCCTGTGGTTGTAATAGCAGAAAATAGATGTATTTTCATCTCTCAAAAGATCTTTAGATCTTTTCAAAGAAAAGTGAAATGTGATTGTGCAGGGTGAAAAGGGTCTTGTGCTTTTTAACTTCTATACGATGACACAAGGGTCAACTGCATTTCTTTCTTCTTTTTCTGTTCTTTTTATTGATGCTGGGAATTCAAGGTTTGTTTGGCTCAGGGGAATCCACAGGATTTATCTTTTCTCTCTCTTTTGTACTTATTTGACTTTTTGCCAATGATTGGTTTAAAAGTATTTCTATTAGCTTTTTAACATTAATTGAATGATGGTGCTATCTCTCCACCTCAGCTGCCAGCATGGGCTGTACCCACCTCTCTGAAACTGGAAGAGTATTGTAAAACAAGGTATAAAGAGCAGGTCAACCTGGGTCTGAAAATTTTTAATTTTTTAAACTTTTAATTTTTTCTTGCTTTTTAAGTTTGATCTGTGAATAGCAAAACTGGATCAAAAATTATGTAGAATGACTATATCCCTAGTTGCAGGAAAGGTATCAAGTCAGGTCCAAAGTCAAGCCAGAAGATCCAAGTGATAGTTCAGGAACATTGGGGACTGGGATGGGGGACAGGCACACCTGTGACATAGCTCAGACGAGGACCCTGTGGCAGAGCTGAAATAAAGACGGCAGGCTCTGCACAAGGGGGTGCATGGGTTGGGGTGCAAGGTGAGATTGACCAGGGCAAATAAAGCCTATTGGTGCTTTCAGGACTCTGACAAATGTAACTTGCTGAAAGCATTTACTGGGAGAATCTTATGGCTGAAGTCACTAGGACAAATTCCAAGTGCCCAGTAGAGCTGAAAGGTGGATGGTGCTGACTGTGTTGAGAACGAGCATGAGAATCTCATGATGAGTGAATGCTGGCTTTCAAATGAAGGAATTATGAGGAAATATGTGGAGGAGATAATATCATTGCAACATCAGGCTGGATGAAGCCCCAGAGACGTGTGATTCCAGTCCATGCTCTTTTGTAACAAGACTTCTTGTACAGTAGAGGAAGAGGGAAGAGGACAATTATATTTCTTAGAACAGATGAAAAAGATGACAATTATAACTGATTTACTCTCAAAATAATCAGTGGACTTAGATGACACACTGCAAAAGCTTATCTTTCAAAAATCTTTTTTGCTTTTGATCTTTGAAAGGATCTGCAGGGGATACTCAGGTGATGTTCCTATCAAAATACCTGGTTTCAGACAAAAATCAAGTACTTAAAATAATAAATGATTCAGATTGTGGAGTATCATTCCCGTAAAAGATATGGATGTAGAAAGAGATGACGGGGAGAACCAAGGTCAAAAATCAGACTCTTAATATTATCTGACTAATATTTGGTTTCCCAAGGCATTTGTCTTTTAAGTAGAACACTCTTGTGGTAGGGGTATTTTCTACACAATGCACTTGGCCTTCTGCCAACAGATGAGTGCTCCAGATTGATACTAATGAAAGAAATATTAATGCACCGTGGCGTGTCAATTATCTTGAAAAGGTCTCCAGCAACGATTTATCACTTAAATTTCACATCTTATAGCTTGGGACCAAATTGCGTTACATGTTAGAATAGTTCTGCCAAATTTGATCCATCATTAACTTTCATTTGTTGATAATTTGAACATGAATTTTTATTTAAGTTATGCATCTTTGTCAACTTGATGGAAACATCCAGAGTTATCATGTTGTCATAGATGAGTGATGCTGTTTCCCAGTTGAGATTTGACTGAATTCTGAAAGGACTTCAAGTGTTTAACCCCCTGGCAAAAGTCCTGAGGCCAGGGACTTTTTGTTGTATTTGAGGGGGAGGGGGTAGGGAGAGAAGGAAAAAGAAAAACAAGAGAAAAGGAGAAAAATAATTTTATGACTTAAATTGGATTCTCAGTTGCTGAATCGTGCCCTGAACTTACAGTTTTGGGGTTTTTTTCCTTAAACTTATCAGAATGGTGGCTTTCATTGCTGGGGTTACCAGGTTTCCAAGCAAATAGTTATAAAGCAGAAAGGTAACACCAGGGTACACATTATTTTTCTGGGTGGGTTTCAGTGGATTGGCTGATGTATCTCAGGTGCAAGAAAGCAGATGACCCCATTGTAGAAGATGTGATGCAGTCATGAGTTTAAGCAATAGGGAATATAAACATCAGTAGTCACTGACTTAAGATGAAAGAAACAACCCAGAGGGTCAACACAGAAGCATCTCTCCCCATTACACTGGGGAAAATCCTTTGGCTGAAGGAGAATGTTGGACCTGTGCACTATGAGATGGCTACCCCTACCTTCTAGTACAGGATAGCATGTGGTGGGCTATGGACATTTGTTTATTTCTGTGCAATACAGAGCACTGCAAAGCTCATCAACTTCTTTTGCCTGTACCAGGCATACTTCATCTGCTTGCCTTTTAAAAAGCAAACACTGAGCAGGTTATATTTGTGCTGTTTTAATAAAGCTCTCAAAATTCTTGGTGGTATGCAGAATTCTGGCCAGAGAAATCTTGGAGAAGGTTATATAGCAGTTTTTAATTACTGTTTAGTAATAATTCTGTAATGTGTTCAGATACTGTTTTCAGGAGTGTGGCCTCTGTTGAATAAACAGAATGGAAATAAAAAAAAAAGTGCTTAAGCAGCCAGTAAATAATTTACCAAGCTCAGGTGACACATCAGATGATGTAAATTAAAATCAGCAAGAAAGGGATGACAGAGGGTTAAACACAGACTGTAGCTGTATGCAGCACCTTGGAAAAGGAAACAAAGCCTTGGCATTGGGAATAAACACGTTTTTATTTCTGGAATTGCTGTGTCTGATCACTAATGTTGCCCATGTTTAAATGGATAATAGAAATGAATTCTTCATGCTGAGCTCAGGATTGCTGCATGTGTTGTATTTGTGCCTGGGTTTGATCTAATTTTCTCCTCTGAGAATCTGTAGCAGTGTAAAGGCCTCAGGTGGCCTTTCTCATCACTTGATGTAGTGATTAGGTCCTTGCATTGTAAGTCAAGAGATCATAGTTGTAGTCATTTCTCTATTATCCAGGGTATTGGGAGGTTGGTGTAGGCTTTGGATAATGTGTGTCATCCAGAATATGCTTGGAGTGCAGTTTAATGACCCTTGAATCATTGTTCTGAGCTCCCAGGATTTTGGAAAGGCTAATTAGCTCAAGTTGTGAACATGAAATACCTCTGCTCTGCTTCTAGACAAAACCTAGGCAAGAAGCCACAAAACTGAGTTGTTGCACCTGAGCTAATAAGCCTTAGTGTGCTCTGTGTGGAGCTGCATCCATAACCCAGGACAGGTAATTGGCAGCTTAAATAATCTGACCGTGGCTGGGCACAAGTGACAGAGTTGCCAGCATTTTGCACCTTTGTCATGCTGACCCGACTTTACAGTGACCAGCAGCTGGTTGTTACTGTATGAATTGTTCTGAGCTCTCTGCAGCAGCCCTTGTGTGTAGGGTTGAGTTTTGCTTCAGTGTGTAAAGTCCTAGTGTCTGTCAAAAGCCATTGTGCAATGTAGAGAGTGGAGAAGTTACATTTCTCAGGCACCAGACTGAATGAAAACGTAACTGTTTGTGTGGGGGTTATGGTGATGTCTCTTTAGTGAACTGTGGGTTCTTTTCTGCTTCCCTTCGCTTCTGAGGCAGAGGGGGCAGTGTTGTTAGGGCTGGCTGGGTTCAGAGGGAGCATTGCTGAGACACAGGGTCAGTTATGGGGCTGTCACAAATGCACCAACGTCAGGTCCCCTACATCACATGGTGTTAACATCCCTGAACACTTAATACATCTATTTTTAATTTTATTATGCTTTAAAAGCACCATGATTCCTTAGTGGTACATGAAGAAAATCAACCCAATTTGCTTGTTTTGCAGCAAGTTGAATAGTTCTCTGACAGTGGGAACACTTCTTTGTCTAGCAGTAAGTCAAAGATATCTGATACATGTCTTTCTTACTATGAGAAAATCTTTCAAATTTTCGTAATAGTTTGTTATTTTCTGGTTTGTGTCTACATTATCCTAGAGTTTGTCTTACGATTTTTTAATGCATTTTGTACATATTTGATACATCTTTTTGGGTCTCTTGATATTTATAGTTTATTACTTCTTAGTGTTAGTATCTCATCTACTTAATCACTTCATCTCATCTACATAATGTTGATTTATAATCATAATGCATTTAGAGTTGTACTTCTTGTTTAGGTCTGTTGGGAAAAAAACAAGTGTGAGCCATCAGAAGAATAGCAACACGCCAGCCCTGGTAAAAACATTTCTCCCCCTTCATTGAAAGAATTAAAAAGAAAAAAAAATAAGCATCAGACTGTGTATTGGAGGTCTCTGCAACAGTGCATATTGTGTAAAGAATGGACATGCTCCTTTAGTTCACGTATGTCTCTGAAACAGGGAGGATTTGAGTCTGGCAGTCACAAGAAAAAGCTTGAGGATTTTTTTCTAGTGATGATGCATATATTTCATTTAAAGAAAGTAGGGAAGATTTTGGTGAAACTTATTTACTTGCTAGCAAAAAACTGTGTATTCCTAATGTGAAAAACTCCATAGTAGGAGTAAGACTGTCTTTGTATTAACAAGCTACCTAGCTCATCACTGCATTAAGTGATGTGACTTGGTCACCCTCATTCTTGCTGTACCATGGAAGCCAGGTGGGTGCAGAAAGTTGTTGTTGGATGACAAGTCATGGGAAGTCACCTTAGCAGTGAGACATAGGGGAATTGTTGTGGAATTGATTTTACGCAAAATACTCTGTAAAAAGGAATAACTTAAATTTCAGTTGTTATAAACTTTCTGCTTGTTGCTAATGTCAATAGATTTTGCAATGGAATTGGTCCTCAGGGAAAGCAAGAGTGACAACAATCATCGTTACACCAAACTTTAGTTTGCTATGTCCCCCTTGGAGGTTCTGCTCTCTCCCGTTACACACATTCATGGTTCACGTAAGTTTGTTATTGACTCAGTGTTGCTTTTCCTGCCTAGGAGGCTTTTAGAAAAAAGAAATTTAAATGTTGGGGATCTTTGTTATCAGCTTGTAATACCATTAAATTGGATTCAGTAATGAGGTCCCAGAGTTGACAGTGTCTCAGTGTTTTTCACTGAATGGCAAATAACCTGGATGGCTTCTAAAACACGTCTGCCTCTTGCAGCACTGCATGATCCAGACTGCTCTGGTCAGAATTACACCTGTACACCCTGCTCAGCCGAGGATGGCTGGGGAGCAAATTCACCCACATATGGGGCTCTGGGTTGTGGATCAGTTGCTGTGAGGCTGTTTCTCTGTCCCCGTGTCCACTTCAGGTAAAAGAAATCTGACTACCGGAGCTGCAGAGCAGTGAATGGGCTCTGACAGCCTTCGGATCCTTGTGACCAAGGTTGTCTTGGTGCACAGTTGTGGGGGAAGGTTTTTCTGTGGGCTTTGGGCACGGCCGTGTGTGCTCTCTTCCCTTTGGTTCCTGGGCTGCGTGATCCCACAGGCAGGAATGTGCTGGCTCTCATGCTGTTCCTCTGTCCTCCCCAGGAAACTCATGCTTCTCCCAGGCTAGTGTGAATCAGAAATAAGAGTCCAGTTCTCTGATTGTTAATCCCAAACCAGGCGCTCCTTTATCATCCAGCAGACCAAGTGTGATCTGGAGCACTGCTGTCAAATTAGCCAGGCAGCACAGCGTGAAATCCGTGCTGGCTCTATGCCTGATGCTGGGAGACAGCTGTTACCTGATCCATAGGGGTGATTGGAGTGGTGCAGGCGGATAATACCTGAGCCAACATAAAGCTTGACAATAGCAAATTAACTTTTCAGCATTTGCTTGTCAGATTGGAACTGTCAGGCTGAGTTAATACTGAAGTAGTGCTTTGGTGTTTTTTTAGGAGCCCGAGGGGTAGCTCTGCAGTAGTGTCAAACAACAGCCTAACTCTGATTCAACAGCTATTTATGTAAAGCCGCTGGTGAAATGTTGAAAGAAAATGAGTGGTTGTATGTCTTCCGCTGCTTTGGAAACCTTACTGTGAGAGAGGTTTGAACACAGTGAGTGCCGCAGCTCTTCCTAACCAGCAATCAGATTCTGCTCGTCTTAATTTTAGATGTAAAATAAACAGTCTGAGCCTGGCTACCCATGTGCTGCCTGTATGCAATGGCACTAAATGAAACAAACTGCAGATGAAGCACAACTTAGGCATAGTGCTGAATACTCTTTATTTCTTAGCTCTAAGTTTTTAAGGAAATTTTACTATTATTTTAGATTCTACCTATTTTTTTTTCCTACAGCAGGAGAAGGGGATTACAGTGAAATGAGTTTTTCCTTCACATTATCAGCAACATGATTCGCTGTTTCAAAGGTGATGTTTGTAGTCTAGCAGTGTGTTAGATATATTATATAGGTTTTTATATGTTTCTGTGAAAGAAAGGAATGCTTTGAAATAAGTCTTTCCACCAAAAGAAAAAAATATCCGAAGTGCATAATATACTTACGAGGAAAATCTGTCTGTAAATTCATGCAACTTATTTGTGCAATTTTAAGAGCTCTTTAATAGTTTACAGCTAGTTTATACTCTCACTTTGAAATCCTGGTCAGCTGCAATGAACCATCATTTCAACAGATGATATTTCTGCAATCTGAAGAAGTAGTTGCTGAAAAGTCTTCTCTGCGAGAGAGATGTTCTTAGCAGGATCCTACTGGTGCGGATAATTTGTGTAAATTTGAAGACTTACTCTTTGCAAAATTTGTTCATTTTCCAGAATGAAACTACACCAACTAGAAGAGCATTGTCTTAAGCAAATAAATTGGTCTTAAAGGATGAGTAGAGGAAGGCTTCCTTTTCATGGTGATGTGTACTATTGCAAAGTTATCTTAAGGGGGAGTATTCTTGCTTTAACATATCTGGCATTATCCTACTGGAAACAGGCTACTGTTTTTTTCTAGTGTGACTTACAGTACCTTGTAGTTACCAGATGTTACAACAGTAGAATAAATCATATTATTTGAGATTATTTTAAAATATAATCTATAGGTATCCTGAATGACTTTTTAAAGGTTTTATTTTCAAGCCATCAACACTTTAAGGAGAAAGTGAAATTATTTAGTTCAGAAAAGGAAATGCATCTTTAACAAGGTATAGCTTTTTTATATATTCATGTAGGATCTAATGGGACTTATTCCAGTGTATCACAGTGGACTGTATAAGTGATCACATTCATGTAACAGGAGATATTCATATAACACTGACTGAATATGCAGAGAATGAAAAAAATAAGAATTGGACCAGAAAATTGTGATTTTGTGGGAAGAATTTTGTCCTAACGGCAAGTCTAATCTTTCACATTGACAGGTTTTTAAAAGCAGAAATTCACTGGTCATGAACATTCAGTCATTCTTGTGGCATGAGAATTAGATGCTGAAATAAAGTGTTTGGTTTTGTTGTTTGGTTTCTATTTAATTTTTTTAAAACAGAAGCCCATGACACCACTGATACTTACAGAACAAAATCACAGCTTATCTAATTACATGTTAGTACTATAAATAGATTTGAAATACTAGGGGTTTCCAAGGTGCTACAAGCACATAGGAGATCATCATAAAAATTCTTGTGTGTTGTACAAAACAAATCTTACTCCAGCATCAGTGGAATGGCACTATTCTTTATTACAATAAAATTCAGTCACATTCAAAGAATTAATTCTTACAGGAGAAATATCAGAACTAAAAAATAAACTAATAAAATCCTCACTTCTTTCAATGCATTTTTTCTTTAATTCTATATTGCAGCTGATCAATGACATTCTCTGTCCCGTGGTATGAATGGAATAAAAGTTGGTTTGGAACAAATTGCTGCTTTCTAGGTCAGCAACACTGTTGTCCTTTAGAAAATGAGCGTTAGGAGTTGAGGCCTAATTCGATGAATACTTGGTATGTGCCTGGGTGCATTGCTGAATCATGGTTTCTGTGCTGGAAGTACAGGCTTGGCTCCTCCTAACTGAGTCCCCTTTGGGCTGTCTCGGAGCGGTGGCTGGAACGGATTCAGGTTCCGGGAATCCTGCACGCTTAGGGCTTTTTTTAGTTGAGGGAACGTCTTGTGCAGTAGGAAGCCATGTGAACTTGTCCCTTCTGTGGGACAGCTAATATATTAAACTCCTCTTGGTAAAAGAAGTCTGTGTTTCTGTGCTTCCTAAGGTCATGATTTCTGTCCCTTTGGAGCACCCTGCACAGGGTGGTGGGGAAGGGTCATTTTAAGTTTATGATGAGTATTTGAGAACATCACCATTCAGGCTTGGAAAATGTTGCTCACAAAATTGAACAAATCCATGCTTGTTGCAGTGAGCTGTGGCCACTGCAGCTGCACTGCTCTTAATTTTTTTCCTTAAGCTATGGGTCTTTTTGCTCCAAAAGGTTCTGAGTTCTTTTCTGTGTGTTTGTGTGCAGTTTAACGATAAGAAGTACTTTTGCAGTGGCTTTTAAATTTTTTTTTATTAGCAGCATTGATTAAGACAGCAATTCGTGACAATTTGGCCATTAGCCTCCATTGTGGTTTTCACAATACACCATTATTTTCTTTCTTCTTCATAATGGGCTACTAGCCCAGAATCCTTCCACTTCTGCTGCAGTAAGAGGATGAGCTTAACAGAAATCTCTGGGCTCAAAAAGTAGTGACTCATATCCCCTTGCTCATCTGCTCATGTATGTCTTCTTAAAAAGAAGTTTGTGTAATCACTTTGTTACAAATGTCAGGTAGAGATTCAGTCTTGACTTTGCCCTCTGTTAAATTTTTCACTGAAACAAATGTGTTCAAAAGAGTTAATATTATCTTAGAGGCAAATGAGTGCTCAGGGCAAATCCTGCTCACTCAGAGCAGCCCCGCTGCCCGTTCCGGCTGCTGCACCTCACTGCAGGAGGAGATGAGAAAGACATGCTTTGCAGCTACAGCCCTGGTCGCTCTGGGAAACCAGGCACCCTAGCTAAAAATAGGCTCCTCCAAGTTAGCAGCTTTGCTTGTGAATGCACAGCCATGGGAAGCTGATTTAGGTAATAAGTGATTTCCATGGACTGGGAACGAGGGCTAGCTGCGAAGAGACAGGCAGGAGAAAGAGTTGGCAAAATGTAGTAGTTTTAATCCTGGCTTTGGCTATCTACAGAGTGCTTGATGTTTTGTCTTTTAATTTTGCTAACCACTGGGTATTTCCCTAAGATTTCAGTCAACATCAGAGTTTCATCCCACTGAATGCTTTACTTATATGAGAGTAAGTGTTTGTCTTGGAGACTTTAAAGTTTTAGCAAATCAAGGTCTGTGTGAGGGAAACAAAGAATTACTGTATCTATTCTCTGGTCGTGGGGAGTTAAAGTGAAGGAGTCTTCCTTGAGGCTGAAAATTCACCATCAGAGTAACTTTATCTGAATTGTCTGTGTTCAGATTGTGAGCCTCCAGACTAGTTTCCCTCTTCTCCTTATTCATGTTTGGCTTGGCTTCACCCCTCCCTCTGCAAAGCTCTCTGTAACCCCACTTCTTTTCAGTTGTGCAGCTGAACTGAACTTGTCCTGCTGCTGGGGGTGATTCCTCTGCTGCCAGGTGAAGCTGTACACTTCAGTGTTTCATTTGCTGGTGTAAATGGCTCGTTTTATCAGCTAGGGAAGATTTTAAGCTAGCTACTTTGTGGTACAAGAAGGAAAATAAAAATGGGGGTTGGGAAATGCAACAGATAAAGTCTTAAGTGGTCACAATTTAAATCTTAAATTGCCAATTGCATGACTGGCTAGAAAAAGGAAATGTGAGCAGAAAAAGAAGGCAGTAAACATCATGATTAAGTGGATCTTACTCAGAGTAAATTATAGCATTCCCAAATGAAAGTCTTCTCCTTTACAGAGAAATCATTAAATGTTAAACTCACACTATTATTTGCGTTTCATTGGGTAGACTTGCGTGTGCAGAAATATCCATTTTAATTAGTGTTGAAAAGAAGTCTCGTGTACAGAGCACTGCCTGGTAGGTATTTTTATACTCTCTCTCAGCGAACTCATTTTATATGATGATGATTTCTTCTAATTTTTAATTAACATGTCTAAGTTAGAGTTGGGGAAAATGATCAGTGTTTCATTAACTGCCTTACACTTGGAGATCTATGCAAACCTAATTGATGTGGTTGCTACAGGGTACTTCGTCAAAATGAGCCATCCTGCCACTGCCTTTCTCCCCTTGCTTTTCAGTTCTATGAATTCGAGTGAAAGGCATAGTGCAACAGCATATAGTTTTACCTCCAAAATGGCAGCATGTGTATGGTGTTATATTTCAGTGCAGTGTTTCACCAAGAATATTTTGAAACATTTTGTAGACTGTGTATTGGAAGATCTTTTGTGTATCACTGGTATATAGTACCCCCCCCC
>VZRQ01001483.1:1022899-1105323 GCA_013397975.1 Machaerirhynchus nigripectus
CTTTTCTTTTTTTTTTTTTTTTTTTTTTTAAATCCCCTTCACTCTCTTTTTGTGTTGTTGTCCAGGCCAGATTTTGACTTTGGAGTAAGCAAAGTTAAAGTATCCATGACCATGTAAATGCTGATTAGTGTAACGTGCATGCTCCATATCACAAAAGGTGTGAAACAAGTTTTGCATCTGCCTCTGTTTTGTTTTGGTCTTCTGACTGAAATATTAATCAGCATCACTCCTTCACTGTAACACAACTGCCTTGGTCTTTAGCATGGGTGTCCTGGCAGAACTCCTCTCAGGTAGGAGCGTGCCCACGTGCCACTCTGTAGACCATGTTCCCATGTTTATCTTTCTCATTCATAGAGAACAAATTCAGGCAGCTACAATATTCAGGTAATATAAATTTCAGTCCTTATTCATGATAAAGAAGAATAGTAAACAGTGTGGGTCTTTAACTGGTCTTGATGAAGCATCAAAGTCCTTGCTTCCATGTACAGTCTTTATAAAGACAGGCAATTAAGTCTCATTTGAACACCATTAGCCATTTCAGAGATAATTAAATGTTATTTTGAGGTCACTGAAGGTTGATGAAACCTCTGGTAAATATGATGTTATTTGGTACAATGATATTTAATCCTGTGGTTCTGGTGAAGACAGAGTAGCTGTGAGGGAGAATAACCAATGTGAACGTGTCTGCCAACAGCCCTGCGTCAAAGGAATGCTCTGCCCAGCTTGTGGTATCCTCCTCTATAGCTATTTCCATATGTCTGGCATAATAGTTTCATTTTTGAAATAAAAAGCATAGTTATTTTTGTATTTAAATGTTTTTCTTTTTTAAAAAAAGCTCTGGCCTTGAGAAAGGATTTAGTGATGCAGATTAGAAGCTCATTTTCAATTTTTATATTTTACTGTTGGGCAGTAACACTACATAAGAGACTGTGAATATTTCACAAACTGCACTTAAAATCTGAATTTTCTTTTCTGGTAGTGAATAGCTATATAATAATGATGACTGAGGTAAACAACTTATCCATAATATTGGATTCCTGAAATATTTGGAAGAGACTAAAGACGCCATCTTTCGATGTGAGATCTGTTTCCTCTTGAATTTTCATGGGAATGAAAAAGAATATTCACATAATAGGTTTGGTTCTGCAGGAAGGATTGTTAATTCTATTTAGAATACATTACTAGGGAAGATAAGTAAAGATAGTCCATATTTAAAAAAAAATTACAATTAGGAGACTAGAGAGACTAAGGGAAAAAATATTCTTGCTTCATACTTTAGAAATTTATTCTCCTGGCATGTTTGCAAATGTGGTTTTAAGAACTTATCAAATGCTATGTTAAATATTTAAACCTAAAAACTGCTCTGGTTGTGTAGTGAAAGGCAATGACAGAAACCTGGAGATTTTTGTGTCAGAAGTGACATTGTTTTGGGCTGTTTGAAAAAGAACAGGAACTTTAATTGAACAAGTAGTTAAAATGTTAGACAGTTTCCAAAGCTTCAGGTTTGAGTCTAGTAATTCTGTGGCCTTCAAACTGAGTTCATGTTTGCTTGAGTGACCTCTGCAGCATGCCCAGAAATCTTGGACCTGCATCTAATGGTTCTAGAAAGGAGCAGCAACATGAATATGTTCAAGTAGCAGCAGTCCAGGTTGGCTGACGAGTCCTACACACGCTTTGATTTTTGGGGGCTGACCATTAACAGTTACATAACAATAGTCTCTGTTCTTGTGTGGATGGGTCAGGCAGTACCACATAGAAGCCTGTACTTACCCAAGTAGCCAGCTGCTAAAAACTGCAGTAGCAGCCCAGCTGCCTGAGTTGCAAATTACTGAAGATAGGAAAATATATTTGGGAAGCATCCTTATTTATATGCCTTTCCCATTCTTATAAGTTTTGTACTTTTCTGTTTATTGCTGTTCTAGATGGGTTTGTCCTATGGACTTGTGGTATAAACTGATATGGTTCCTTCAGCCATATGGTATCTACTTCTCTGTTAAATATGATTGAAATCAGTCAGTGGATTTAGAATTAAAACATAGGGATGAGGAGCCAAAACCATATATATACATTGTCATATATATGGAGTGGCATCACATAAACATAATTTTCTTAGGTGCTTGGATTGAAAATCTGGCATGAGTTGGTGATGGTGTTGAAGACTTGTTGTGTTCTGAACTTGAACTGCAGGCTCCTGAAGGCAGTAGGTTGTCTTCTTGTTGTGTGTTTGTACAGAGCTAACAGAATAGAATCCTGTTCCGTGCTAGATATTGGATTAAATATATTTGATATCTTAAAGTTACTCTTCTGTATGAATGTTTTCAGGGTCAATGTGTGAAGTACAATGTTTAAAATGGTTTTGAAGCTGGAAGCAATCACAACCAACACTTTCAAGACTATGCACTTATTCCACTCTTGTGGATGGAAACACCTCTTAGAGAACAGGAATTGAGCCGTTATTGTGTCTTACTTTGAATTATGAGTTAATTCACTGTATGGAATTATTACTAATCTTGAAGACAAGTGCACTGGTACAGTCAGTGACTTCATACACAGTAAGTCCTCTTGTCTCCCAATACAATTTAGTTGGAAGAAATAGAAATCTAATTCTTTAAGTATTTTATATTAAGTCATGTATTGCTTTTATGAACTTTATTACCAGAGAGGAGTAGAAATTTATACAGTGAATTCTTAATAGCTTGAGTAGTGGTTTAAATGTTTGCTTTTTCACCTTTCATCATAATGCTGCAACAGAGTAAACCTAAGTGCTCTTTTTCTGTTTAGTTTTCCCAGCATAATTAAATTATGATGTAGTTATTAATAGTAGTATGGTGGTTTATCCATATAACAACCTTGTAGTAATGTACCTTCATATTAATAATCTCCTGAATTTTATTTTTCTCGTAAGAATCTTTGTTTTAAATAAGAAATGTGGAAATTAACATTGCTCTTAGCACGATGATTGAAGAGCCTCCTTCTGCAAAATTGGAAATGGCTCGAGGGATTGGAGCAGTAGGCGGTTGCCTATAATTTTTTAGGGAGCTTTTTGATTATTAGCTGTCAAAAAGGTTTGGAGTTACAGGGGATGGTGGTGACAAATTAATAGGCTGTGCCTAGAACCTCTTAATCTCCCCAAAATAGTTGTGGTGAACAGTGGAAGAGTTAAATAGCTGAAAAGGTGAGTTAGGCTGTGCTCTTGAGCAAAACAGCAGCTTATGTTCCAATAGTACAGAGTATTAAGTGCCAGTTCAAGTGACTCTCATAAACACTTATTTGGATTTCAGTGGGTTCATTCACATGAATTAAATTAACCAGATGCTAAAAAGTTTGCAGAAACTTGAATCTGTCTGAGGAGTTTATTTTCCTGGTAGCCCTGGCTGCCCAGAAGTATTTAGAGCATGCTCTCACTTTCTAAAAGGTTGAGAAAAACTTGCAATCATACTTGTAATTGTGCATTTGAAAGTATGAGACTTTTGCTGTTAAACTTCTGAATAGATGCAAAAAAAAAAAACAAAACCAAAAAACCCTTAAAATCACAAATTGCAGGGGTCAGATAAAACTTTATCTGTAAGAATCTGCATGTAGATAGAAAAAGGGAGATCTTTGTTAAGAGTGGTCCATGAAAAAAAGGATCATGGAGGGAGCATGGGGAAAAAACAAAACAGTTTTCCAAAAGTCGATGTTTATTAAAAAGAGAAGGATCTTAGCAAATCCTCCACAGAAAGATAAAATATAAACACCAGGAAAAGTGATTGATACAGAATTAATTCCTTTTTCCTTTCCCAGCCCTCTTAGCTGACATGGTGATGAAAAGAGAGGATTAAAATGGGATTCTTAAAGCCAAAATTTTACTAGGAAATGATTCAAAGCACATTGTGTCTTGTAAAGTGAAGTTGGGTTTTTTTCGGTCCAGCCTTGCTGCAAAGCATTTTCAGAGGAGAGCAACAGAAAAGGAGAGGGGATAAACATAGATCATTCGAACTTTCATTATTCACAGGTAATAATATCTGTGGAATTTTCCATTTGTTTTCCTGGTCTGTCATTCACTGAAAACCCAGTGCACCCCTGAAGACAGGTCTATATCCAGAAAGGATTTTGGATTGAAACTGCTTCAACTCCTTTGTTTGGAGAACAGTTTTGAGCTATGACTACTGTAACAGTGAAAATTCACACAGGCAGGAACTAAGTTATGGAAGCAGGGGAATGACATGGGAGAATCAAGGTTCTATTTGTGCACCCCCCCAAAAAAACCCAAAAGGGGTGGGGAGGGAGAGGATGAGGTAGAGAAATTTCTGAAGGCCCAGCACAGAGAAATTGACTGGAGTTAGTTATTTCTTCCGTGGAAAACTTCTAATGCACATTGCATTTGATTTTTAGAATCCTAAGGGATTTATCTTCCATACTGTGGCACATAGAGAGAAACACTGGCTTTATGGAAAAGCCTTTACCAAAGGCTTTGGTACGGAAGCAGGTAATAGAGTACCAATTTTGTGATAAAAGCTGGAAGTTTTCACCTTCTTTTTTCCCTTTCAGTATTTTTGTCCAGAAGGTGTTCATAGGTCCCTAGCACACAACAGTAATCACTCTTGTCACCTCCATTGTCATACTCTGGGAGAGAACTCAAAGAATTGTGGGTGAATTTAAGATTAAATGATGTTAAATGGTTTCAAAAGTCTCTGGAAGTCTGGATGGAGTGGAGGTTTCTAGATAATTCTATAAATCTACCTTTTAGTAAAAAATCTGGTAAATCTAATTCTCCTTCATTGCCTAAATTTATTTTAGCTGTAAAATAATAACAGAAAAAAGTTTAAGTTTATTTTAGCTGTCCATGACTGGTGGTAGTATGAGCTGGTTAAGAATCATATCCTGATCACTGCTCAGTTGCTGCTGTGCCTCTCCCCAGCTACAGGCCACCCAAGCACTTTCACCAGGAGAGCCAGGTGTATGAACCACTGGCTTCAATCCAGCCTGTAAAATGCTCGTAATTATGGAGTCTCATTAAAATGAAATCAGTGAAACAGGCTTCTGCTCTTAAAAATGATGGGTAGAATCCAGAGATCCTGAAGACCTTTATGCTTTCATTGTGAAATAATTCATTCTGTTCTTTGGATATATCAATTAATTTAGAAGAAGTACCATTAAGGTTAGCAGGATCACTTGAAAAAATGCCCACAATCTAGAGGATGATGCTATAAAATCTGTTAAATAGCTGACCTCCGTTTTTCAGATACTGGAATGAAATCCACTGGCATAGTTGAAATGATGGTTAGCCCCTCAACAGCTTCAAACTTCTATAGTTGTGACAGGAATCTGCTTGTGCTTTGAAATCTCAGTGTTTGAGAATTCAAAGATGGCTCATTATGGCTTTTTTTTTCCCTACTAATTCATTCTCTCTACTTCCAAAGTGCAAAATAAGGTACTTTAATTTTTACATGAATTTACCAGTCAGATTGGAAAGTACTGAGATATATTTTTCAGAGCTCTGCCTCAGTTTAAATCACCAATCCTGCAGTGTCAAGAAGACATTTTACTGCTTATGGCTGCTCCCCACTGCAGTCTGCAGTTACCTGAAAGCCATTCAGTTGAAGTGTGTGGAACAGCAGTGGCTTTCTAGTTTGGTGTGTGCACCCCAGATGAACTGCAGCTAGCCAGCAGTACTGTGAGCCTGAGAGTCTTGAACACTTCTGACAGGTGCTGAGTTACAGAAATGGCTTATCTGGAAGGTTCTGTGTTGATGCATCCATACAGGTTACACTCAAAGCAGGTGGACTGAGGGTGACCCAACAGGATTTTCTCTGTGTGATTTTAATCAGTTTAATTCAGGAACGGAACACCAGGCTTAGCCTGTGGCAGGATAGCACCAACACAGTTTCCAAAAATTATCTGAATTTGCAAAGTTGTAATCGTAGGACGTACAGGGATGAAGAAAGTTGGCTCAATAAGTTCAGGATTCAGTCTCCATTTCTGCATAAATGGGAGGAAAAAAAAGGATAATCTCATATTTTTAGGTGTTTTTTCTTTTATTTTCATGTGCTTTTATTTTCATATGCATCCTTGTATCTCTTAAAAAAAAAAAAAAATTCCAGATCAGATTTGTGACTTAAGAGGAGTTAAACTTGTTTGGAAAAGCACAGTCTGAAACTTTTTCCTTACTAATTGGAGCCAATAGGTGCTCCCAGTAGTGAAATTTCTTTCTTATTCTCCTTAATTGCAAGCACCAGAAAAAGCTGTAGTTAAGACACTGACAGTACAATAAATAGCTGACCTGGTGGAACGTGCTTGGGCTGTAGCCAGGAATCTCATCCATAGATACACTCTCCTCTGGGAAATGGTTCTTTCTCTTTGCTTTTTAAGTCTTGTAGTAACCTATTAAATTTTTTTTTTTTTTGCTTTATTTTAAGCTAAACCTTTATTTTTATAAATAATCAAATTCCAAAAAAGTGGTCTGGTAGATTGTGACTGTTTTGAGAATAGGAGGTAATAATAGTACTTGTGAATTATGTATTGTTTCCACTTTTGCTTATATCAATATACCTCCAGGAATATGTGTTGCGAATTTATTAGGTTTGGCTAACTCTGAGTGAGACTGGTATGATAGCTCAGTTCTGTAAAACACTGTGTTATTTCCAAAGTACCATGTAATAACATCCAGGGTCTGGAATTCTAATCCCTCACAAGCTCCGGCATACAAGGAGTGCAGGATAAATGTATCATTGGCATATTAATTATCTGCATAATCAAAGTGAATGCCTACAGTTGCTGTTTGCTGGAGATTTCACCTGGTGTCTAGAGCAGAGCAGTGCCAGTTAAATAACAGCTTGCTCCAAACTGCTGGAGTCTTGTGTTCACCCCACGTTAAAGAAAGCCTCCAGCTGTGCAGGGAACCAGCCTGTTCCACCTCTGTGGGGTTGCCATGGGCATGTGGCTCTAAGAGCCACTAATATGGACTGGCAGCAAGTGAAAGAAATCTCTAAAAGATCTAAACATAAACCATAGCATTCAGCTTGATACACTGGTTGTGGACTAGTGCTTTACATTATTTGACCAGTGAATTTGTCACATGTTGAGCAGATGGAAAGTGTTTCTTGCTGACACTTTTCATAGGGTGAAGATGTTTTGTGGATTAAAATTGCTCATGTATTTTCCTGGCTGTTGGTGATGTAGATGAATAGTTTACTGAGCAGAGAGCTGGCTCGTGAAGGGGGAAAAGTGATTCTTCAAGAAATAAAAAGTGATAGCCATGAAAGTTGCATTGCTGATCTTGTAAGGAAGACTAGAGCTCATTTTTTTCCTGATTTTTTTCATCTGGATAACCAAAGTTCATCACCACTGTTTAACACTTTGGATTAAAAAAATAATTGTGTCTGTAGAGTTGCCTCCTAAATTTAAACTGGTAACCAGATTGTTTTTTCCTAATCAGAAAGTCATAAAGATTGCTTAGGGGATGTCATGTGGTGGTGGTATTTATGTGACAATTCCAACTCCACTGCTTATGTGGAATGGGCAATCTTTCACAGTCACCAGGTTTGCAGAAAATTTCAAGTGCTGAAATCACTCTTCCCAGAAAGACAAATGAAAATGTCAGGCTGAAAAGCAAAACTGTTAAGAGTTAAAAATGAGGTAAAATGCTGTTCAGGTTTTAAGAAACCTCACGTTTGTATTTCCCAAAATAATGCTGCCCATGATCTGTTTCTGTTTCTTACATCAGTTTACATATTTAAATCTATTTATTCTCATTTTCTTTTAGGTGATCCTGATCCTTACCAAGTATTACCATACTGACATGGGGAAAGTCCTGGAGAGCTCTTTGTGGAGGTAAATTCTCTGCCTTTTCTATAACCTTCCCCCCTGCCGTTCTTGGAATAGGTCCATCGCTTCCCTTTCCAGACTGCTGCTGAGTTGAGTTGGTAGCTGACTGATGCTATTGTAGTAAGATTATCCAGATTGTCATCAGCTCTTACTTCCTCTCTTCCTTGAATGCAGTTCCTGTAGTTGAATTAGAGTTTGTAATGAGTTTTTAACAGTAAAGAATGATAGAGAATATAAGGTACCTCCTTGATCCCACTTTGCAAGTTACCATGCTTTTCCTTTTCCTAGAAATTTTGCATCAAATTTATTTTAAAAGTTTGAAAGGCTTACTGTGTTGGCATGTGTCTTTTGGGAATTCTTGCTGCTTTAGTAGTGTACTGAGGTTAGTAAATAATCCTGCTTTGGAAGTAGTTATGATTGTCTGGATGAAATATACCAGCAGTGTACGTTATATTGTATTTTATGACAACTGGGAATAAATAGTAATCCAAATAAATTTCTAAACTGATTCTCATTCCCAAAATATTTGTGAATTAAGATACCAATATGCTTGGTGCCTGTGTGTGCGCAGATTGCATGCTCAGGTGTACATCAGCACAAAAGCAGGGCTAAGGTAAGTCTATGTTATACTAGTCACACTGGTTATTTTTTCAGGTCTTAGTTGTGTTTTGCTAAGGGGGCTCGTTGTGCTCTAATTTTTTTTTTTTGGTGTGTGCATAAATTTTTTTGATCTTTGTATGTGTTTTCTGCAACAAGTTCTTGCTGGACCCATCATGTACATTTGAAAAGCAAAAGTATTTCACTGTTACCGATAAATATGATGCTGTGCCAGCATTTGCTCTGCTAGTTTTGCTGGTTATCTGTAGCAGTAGAAATAAATGACAGGAGACTTAAGCAGTCATATGTCAAATTCAAATGTAGCTCATAAGCTTCAGGTCTAGAAACAAATAATTCATCTAAAACCTTGTAGCTTAGTTACTGTTAAACTTCATGCTGTCCCTAGAGCTTGTATGGGAGCTTGACCTTCAGCTGTGTGTGTAAGGACCTTTACAGAGGCAATCCAAGAAAAGGACTGAGTAAGAAAATCTAAGTAGGAAACTTCTGTGTCCAGGACATGCTGCAAAACAGCCTTGTTACTTATTTTGAAAGAGGTGGCATTGTTTTAACCTTGTGGGGTTTCTCACTGACAGTGCTTCTTCAATACCTTGTTGTCATATCACTGTCTGAGTAGTGCTCAGTCTGCCCAGGGCCAGTGGTCCATGCAGAATAAGGGTATTTTTGAGTGAGAAAGAAACTTCTAGTCTTAAGAACGAGGTATTCAGGAAAGAGAGAAAGGTCAAATGGAGACTGCTTAGCATTGACCTTTGCTCAAACCAAAAGATTGGCCTTTTTAGGGCTATGACAGTTCATTTGTAACTATGCTTTCAACTTACAAGATGTAAAATTAATTGCACATTTATTTCTCTTTTAATTGTTGTCCAACATCTTGTGCAAATAAGACAACCAAATGACAGTTTGGATACTCCCAACTGCGTAAGCACACACTGCTTTCCTATTATTTGCCAGTGGCCCCTACAACATGTGCAATACATTTCAAGTTTTGCAATCCATACTTCAGGGTATCTATCATAGTCTTTTAAATATTTTCAGTTGGACTCTTCAAAATAAACTCTTTGCTCTTTTAAGATAAACATAAACTGGGCTTCAGATAATGTTTCTTTCTTTTGAGAACACAAACACTTAAAACAAGGTCATTCAAACCTTGCTGACAGCTGGGGTAAAGAACTGGTGTGAACTGCATTCAAATAAAGTCGATACTAGTGTGCATCATCTGGAAATCGTGCCCTTTTACTTACAAGTAACAGATGTACCAGATGCTTTGGTACTGGCACAGGTCATGGTACCGCCCCAAGGGCTGGGCACAGATGTCCTCAGGGCTCTCAGTGGTGTCAGGCTTTGGGGATGTGCCAGGTGCCCATGGCCCCATGGGACACTTTAGTGTGGCACGGATGGGGCCTCGGGGGACTCTCCTTGTGTATGTCTTGCAATTTCACAGGGCACAGCCCAGCCAGGGTCTGGACATCAGGGTACTTTGGGCTGCCCACTTTGTTATGAGAGCCCCTGGGAGCTCACTCCTTTGACGTGATGATGCCCAGAACGTGCTGAGCCGGTGGTGGGGATGAAGGCAGGGGATTGTTGACCAGACAGGCTGGATGGGTTGTGAGTCACATGGTTTAGTGGAAGGTTCCCTGCCCATGGCAGCGGGGTTGGAACTAGGTGGTCTTTAAGGTCCCTCCCAACCCAAACCAAACCGTTCTATGATTCTATGATTTCTAAAACCAGGATGGAAAAGCTGAAGGGAAGTGAGTGCTTGAGATGAGCACTTGGGCCAGGGTTTGCTACCTAGCTGATCCATGCCTGGGTATGTTCTAGGCTCACCTCCTTCTGCCACCTCTGCCCACTGTGTCATAAAAGAAACACATACAGTTGTCAGCCTGGAAGAGTTACAAAGTGCTTGGATCTCCAAAGTGCAAATCAGACCAACTATTGCAAAAATATCAAATAGTGCCCGTCTCTGTTGAGATGAAGCTCACTATTTGTACTAAATAACTTAATGAAGCTGCCTTTGTGGTCAGGGGACTTCTGTGTTTTTCCATGTGTAAAATGGTTGGAGCTTCACCAGTTTTCACCCGTGTTTGCTGATGGAACTGGGGTGTTGGATTCACACTGGCAGCCTGCCCAGAATGTATAGTGCATATATTTTTCAACTTTTTTTTTTAATTCTCCTTTGCATTCTTCTCATTCGTATCAAAAAAATATGCAGTTAAACAGGTGTGAAAAACTATACAGGTTTTTCATGTCAGCAGAGAAATGCCATTGGTGTGTTTCTGTGCCCTAGTGGGAATGGACCCTTTCCAGTTATTTCCTGAATTGGTCCAATGATTTTGTTCCTATCTTGCCTGGCTGGATAATACCAGAAATTATAGTCTCTTAGTCACTAAGTGACTTAGTCACTAAGGGAAAATAAACTAGTTTTATAAACTGATCAGTTTTGACCAGGGTGATTTTTTTAATGTTAATATCCCAATTTCTCTTTCTGGTCAGTAAGTATTAACCTACCTTGGTGTTCATCAGTTATTGTGTTCCTTGAAACTGCATCTTTCATCTTCTAAAACATATTTCCACTTCTTCTCTTTCCTTTTCTCCCATCACTCAAAAGAATTTTTTTCTTCTTGTGTAGCGGAACAAAGAATGAGAAGGGATGGTCTAGTGATACTTGTTTGTTCTTAATGACCTTGGAGCTGCAGTTAGACTTTTAAGAGTGATGCAAATGGTGTTGAAAAACACCAGTCAGAGGTACGTGCCTGGGTGGGGGGCCTCTATGCAAGGGAGATTTGCAGTTGTATCTTGGTGATGCATTTTTGTGCCTCTGCAGGGCATTTTCAGTTTGTGTAGGTAACTTATGCCTGCCCACACAAGTCAGGCTGCAGGCTTGGGAGGCTTAAATTTGAAATACCTTGGAATTTTTCATTGTTGAATAAATAGGGAAAACAGTGCTGTGTAATGAAAGTCTTAACAAGTTTTTTACTAGTAACAGCCATGTCTGGTTATACCAAAGAGGTGAAGACAAAATCTTCATGGCAGCATGCAGTTAAAAAATACCAGACTGTGCTTCTTTAGTCAGCTATTTCTGATGCTTTCCTAATTTGCTTATTAAGTAATTGTCAAGGTGCAAATTGTAATTTGACTCCAAATAAGGAAGGGAGATAAATAGAGATGACGTTGGTTGCCTTGTGAATATAAACTAAAATAACGTTTTGAGAAGAAACAGAGGATTGTTTTTGGGTCTACTTTTAGAGTTTCTAACCTGCGGTACATACTGGGAATACAGGTTGGTTGTCATGTTAGAGCTCATTAGCATAATGAAAAAACTGAGAATTCAAGTACTTAAATTATCATCGCAAGTTGTGCATACCTAGAAGATACTTTACATATTAGAGCTGTTCCTGTCAGAGTCCACACACATGTTTATCCAGCACATTTACAGTAGGAAGGTGCTGAATCCAACTGACCATTTAGTTTGAGTATGTGTTTCCACATGCCTTATGGACCCAATTGTGCACAAATACATGTGTGCACATATTTTACAACCTCAGGTACCTGCTTGCATCTGTTGAATGCCTGCAACTTTAGGTGTAAGTATTTGAATTTTACAATCAAATAGTTTAACTTTGAATTAGTAACCACTTATAAATTAATGCTAATACTTATCTGAGTTAATTATTCCTAATAATGCCTATTGGAAATACAGATGATGATTATTATTCCATTTTATACATGGGACAACTGAGATGGTGATACTGCTGAAGGTTATGCAGTGGTGACTCAGCACTGTATGGCCATGGAATTACCTTCCAACCCTGTACTTAGACTGGCACAGAGTCCTGTTACTGGTAGGCATGCAGCCTTCCCTTTCTTAGCTTGATCTAAGCAATGAATAATAGATGCTGCTGCTGATTGCTAATAAAGTTTTGATTGCATATTATCTAGCTGTAACGATACAGTAGTGCGGAAGTGGCTTGCTGTGTAGTTGCCATTGTTCCCAATGGCATCACCATGTTGTTACTGCTCCACCACAGCAAAACAAACGGCATTTGTTGGTGTTAACTGCGCTGTTGGATCCGCTTAGCATTGCCTGCTGGATGCTAGGCAGGCCTATGTTCAGAGATGTTGGGTTGTTTTGCCCCATGTTATCAGTAAAGAAATGCTAAATGAGGAAACAGATTTCCCCACCTCCTTAATATTTTTGGATATCCCAGCTGAACTTTCTGGGACTCCTTACTCCAAATGCAGCCTGAAGCGGGGGAGCAAAGTCAGAATGCTGCAGGAGGAGGTTGTAAGGATCAGTGGCTGGGCAGGTGGAGGTGAGAGCAGACAGGAGAGCCTCACAGACAGTATCATGCCTGCCAAATCGCAAGGAGTCCGGAATATCCTGTTTTTGGTGGCACATCTCTTTCTGTCTGCACCCACAACAAGCCACCTGTTCAAGGACAAGACTCACTTGTGCAAGCCCACTGGCCATCAGGAGCCATCGGGGCACAGTAACTGCAGGGGGCTTTACAGAGTGCAGACCTACACTAAGGCTAAAGTCCAGACTACAAAGAGCTGAAGATTCTTTTAAGGTGGATACAGTGAACAACATATGAGTCAGGAAAGTAAAATTTCCAGGTGGCTCACAGAATGTGTGAAAATGAATATGGACATTTGTTTCCAAAATCTTTGGACTTGTAGGTGAAACTCATTTCACCTGTTTCCTGAAATCAATTTAAAAAGGAAGACAGAAACCCTCAATGTATAGTTCAGTGCCCCAGTGAAATTTTTGGTATGAAGTACTGCTTAATAAATGAGCGACTGTATTCTGCAACAACTTGCACTTCCAGATGGCCTTAAATTGTGGCTCTGCTTTGAAAAGTGACTTTGTAGAAATGGCCCCAAGGGATGGAGTTACTGAGTCTGTGATTCTCATATCAAATTTTCTCTTTCCAAGTTGAAAAAGAAATGGATTTCTAATTATTAGCCCAGTGAACTCAGCTTGGGATCTAATGTCTAGCTGTGCTTTCTCTAGCTAATATATCATCCTGAGTAATGCAAGTTCTGCAATCAAAATAGACTGTCCTCAATTATACATGCGCAGCTCTTTTGTGCTCCTATAATATCCTTATTTACACTTGTTGCACTGAGCAAAGGTTTTGGACCGTAGTGTTGAAAAAGCAGTCCTACAATTAGAATTTTATTTCTCTTACTGAACAACAGATTCTTTATGCTCTCTTTGATCATATTTCCATATTCTAATAGTATTGCAAAGACTTTAATTGTCTTACCTGCAACTTGCATTATCTTGCTAAAACTCAACAGTGCACCATTATGAGCTGAATTGTGCCAGAAAGTCATTATTTTAAATTTATTTTGGACATGTAAAATGAGCCGTAAAACTGTAGTTAAAACATGGATGTAGTGGGTTGCAGCACATCAGCAATGTTTTATTATAGGTTTCAGGTAGGAAAAATATGTAGAAGATAAAGAAAATTAAATAAACATGTCTTGTCAAACCTTGGAGTGTGCAAGGTATTGAAGAGGTGATTATTGATGTTTTTATGGGTAGTGGAATTGATTCAGGAGCACAGAGGGTGCTGATGTTGCAGTGTGTGCTCTAATGGACACACGACCTACCATCGACTTTCTGAGACCAAGGCCCAGCACACTGGCTTGGCAGTAACCTTGCTGTTACCTTGGTGTTGCACTCATCCTGCCACATGTTTTGGCTGTAGCTTTTGGCTGTTCAGCACAGGAATGAAATTTGGCTGTGGATACTTGGGACTGTTCTCCAAGTTGTGACCTGTAGACTCCTCTGAAGGAGATGTCTTTTAAAAGGCTATCCAGTGCATGGGATTTAGCTTAAGCAGGTACTTTTAGGTCTGTGTAGCCATAATAACATTTAAAGATTATTTTGATGTCTTAGTATGTGTGAAGGTCTGAACTGAAAAAAATATATCCTACAAGCAAGTAAAAGCTACCAAATAAGTCTATCCAAATTTCTTTACTGAATATCTGTTGGTCGCAGATGAGAGTGCTGTGTCATAACTTCTTTTCCATGTCTTCAACAACTTGGAATAGTGATGATGATTTTGAATGTTAACATATTTCTATATTAGCTTGTGATCACATAAAGGATATAGGACATGTAGATTAATATCCAGTTAGAAAGCTGTGATTTATGTAGTTAGGAAAGGGCTCTTGCAGTACATTTGTGTTTATTGAAGCTAATTGCAGAATGGCTGCTGAACATGTTAAATACGTCTTGGAGCTTGGGAATTTTGCTGCTTTACAGGTTAACTTTTTTTCCCTTAATCCTTCTTCTGGAAAATGAATTAAGACATTGCAAGATATAATGAGTGAGTCAATTTATTGAGAAAGAATAACCATTTATTTTAAATGGCTTAAGAATCCTTTTCTATTGTTTGGGTAACTTGAGCCTAAGTAATAGAATTTCTGATTGCTTTAACTAGTGCTGCAGTCTTTGTGGGAATTACACCACAGGTTCTTGTTTTAGGTAGACTCTGTTTGGCTAGGACTGATGGTAACAGACTTGATCTTTCCTTCCCAAGAGCCATGCAGGCTGGTAGCAGTAGGATGTTTAGGAAAGTTGCTTCACTGCTGTTTCCTCAGGTTTGTCATGGTATCTTATTGAATAAGCCTCCCTACAATAAATGATCCTCCTTTTTGCCAGCCTCAGCAGACAAGTTTAAGGTGAGAAACAGGAAACGCTGTTTTTCTATGCATTAGTCATCCATGGGGCTTGTGATTTACTTTTGCCCTCCATACCCTGCATAAAAGAGGGAAATTTTGCCCATGATCCACTTCTATGTGAGCAAACTGAGAACTGCAGTCTTGGAGCTTTTATTGTGGCATGATTCCTCTCTACTAAATTCACATGAAAACAGTTGAGCCATCAGTTTTTTTGGTAATCCGAGGTACTTTGCTACATTGTCATCCATTAACTCCCACTGTCAGCAGGCTGGCAGAGCAGGGTGGTGCAGGGCCCATAACCTGGGGTAGATGGAATGACACCATATATATATATATATATATATATATATATAAAGCAATGTTTCCCTCGCCACTCTGTGAAATGAAATAAATAGGAAACCATAATCAAAGCAGCTAGTTTCATTGCTCATGACATTTTCATGACGATGAAAGATGTATAAAAACTGGGATAGGATATTTTTTAAAATCTGAAAAGGGTGAAGTCACGGCTTCAGGGAACTTGTGACAGGGTACATGTGACATTCCTCTCAGCAACTAGTGATGCTGCTGGTTCCACCTTCAGCCTACTATGTTTTTTGAGAACCTGCCTTTACTGCGCTTTTCTCACTTGGTCTTTGACCTGTTTGTTTCTTTGGAATTTGGAGAATTGATTGTGGGATCCCCAACAGTGCTGGGGCTGTAATACACCATTAATACAAATAATAGGACGGAGCTGTAATGTTTACAGATGTTTAATGTTTGTGTTGTTAAAGTTTTTGGCTGGAGCCTGAGAAGGACAGGAGTCCATCAGAGAGCACTGACACGCCATGAGACTCACCTGAAAACACCCATATTTTCCCTACAAGGCAGCTGATGGCGCAGTGCCTTTTCGTAGCTGATGTTTTGAAAATGCTGTTTTGCAACCCCCTGTTTCATCTCTTAGAGTTGAGCACCTTGTGCACTGATGTGGTGTGTGGAATGTGAGCAGCTTCACTTGTTTCTGCAGTATGTGCAGTCTGGCCAGGGCATCCACTGTGAAATGATTGCAAATTAATTTGGTTGTTGGGACTGAATGAATGAACAGCTGCATGGTTAATTATGCAGAATGGTATAGAAAAATGTAGTGTTAATGTTTTATACCCTCATTATCCCTGCAGTATGGAATATATTTTTCAGTGTGAAAACAACAAAGGCAATATTTCCCACATAACTTATTTATTAAGATCATTGTCTTGTTAGGCAGCTTTCTCTGCTTTAATTTGGTAAAAATTGGGACAATTAAAAACTCCATACAGGCCAGTTTTAAAAATGTAAATATAGTCTTATGTGCTGAAGAATTTGGGGGTGTGGGTAGTTGACAAAAATGGAATGCATTTTACAGTAAGATTTAAATGTCTTTTTTTTGTTTTGTTTTTGGCCTTCTGAAATGCAGAATGATAGTTGAGGGCTTTTCCTCCCTCTCTCTGCAGCCTCTCATTGAAAATGATGACTGATAATATGTCAGTTATAGTCAGCTGAATCTCTGTTCCACCTAATTTTTTAAAAAATATTTTGGGTTTCTGTGTAAGTTGAGTTTGTCCCTTCCTGCTTCTTCTCCGCCTATTTCTCCTTTGGTAATATTTTCCTTCTATTGCATATAGAACAGGGCTAGCAAGTTATTTCATTCAACAAATACCTATTCTTGAGCTAACTTTCAAAAAGGACCTTTTACTTTCTCACTGATTTTCTCTCCTAGAGGCCTTTTTTTGCTAGCTGTTACCCTGCCTCTTTCATAGGACTGGTTTGTCTCTTCTGGGTCTGACTGCTTCAGTCCAGACCGGAGAAGCTCCTTTTTAGGTGAGGTATTAAGTGTCTAAGTTTTTTGTATTTTGGCTTAACGTATCAGCTCCAAACCTGATTTTTGAAGCTGTTCCAGAGCTGATGGCCTTCTGATGGCAGAGCTTTCTCCTCATAGTTGCTTTGACAGACTGTAGGTATTTTAATGACCTGTGAATACATTTTATTCCAACTTTTTATCACAGGATCTGAAATTGTCATTTTGAGCTAGAGTGTGGCAATACTTGTTATCACCTATTTGTTAAAAGGCATCTGTGTGAGTTAATTTTTTTTTTCCCCCCAAATCTGGTACGTACTTTCTTTACCAAACAGATACAATTCTTCTTGAAGAGTGTGCATGCAGTTCAAATTACACCCCTTGATAAAAAGACATCACAGTATCAGGGATGTCTGGGCAAAAGACAGGGAAACAAGTAAAGAGACACATGGTGAAACATGCTTTCTTAATATCAAAAAACTTAACAATTGAGTTCAAAAGCATCTATGTCATTCAGCCCTTTGATAGCCTGGCTTCCAAGCTTTCCTTTCTGCCAGGAAGGGGATGTATGGTTCTGCTTTCTGTATGGTTTAGAATAGTCTTCTGTAGTGCTGATCCTTCCTTAGGATTGTTGGCTGTTCTGAAGACTTCAACGTAAAATTATTTTAAATTTTACTCTTCTCCAAAAATTTGGAAACTTATCATTGTTTTATCTTAATTCTTACCATATGCTGTCTAGTCCTTAATTTTGCAATGTCTCTTTGGGATAGAATGTAAAAATCAAGTTGTGCTGTTCTGAATACTGACAGATTCATATATTCACCTGAGGCCACATGGAAAGCTGAGGCAGGGGAGTTTTCACTCTAGGCTTCCACACTTTGGAACTCCACACTGACTTTCACTCTAGGCTTCCACACTTCCACACTGACTACAGTTTGAGATTTCTCTTCCTTTACCCTACCCCTATGCAGTTTCTATGCTAAATACTGGTCTCTCAGGTTTCAGTAATTTTTAATTCACTTTTTCTTCAGCCTGACGTGTAAAATTAGAAAAATAATAGTATTTTACTTTTTATTCTCATTTAAAAATATTTGGAAACAAAATATACATGTGATGGAGATTGGTATGTATGATGATTTCAGGTGCATAATACTTAAGCTCTTGATGCTATTTTGGTGCAGTTTTCAGCATAGTTCAGAGTGCTCAGTACTAATGGGGAGGATGCACCAGTAAAAGATCAAACCTCTGCACTGTGAAAGTGCAGCACATTGTGGCAAAGTGTGGAAGCCTAGAGTGAAAACTCCCCTGCCTCAGCTTTCCATGTGGCCTCAGGTGAATATATGAATCTGTCAGTATTCCAGAGTGAAAAGCATCCAAGAATCATCTTTAAATAAAATTTAAAAAGGAAAGAAAGTTAATTATTTAAAGACCAGAAAAGTATGTTACAAATATGCTTCATAAAACACCATGACCTACCACAGCATTACCTTAACAGGTCACAGTTAGAGGAGATCTCTTAACATGCCCTGGTATATGAAAAGCAGGGTTGGGGTTCTGAGATTTTCAAAGTAGACTTAGCTCCTCAAAAGGCCTGTAAACATTGGTAAATTACATCAATAAGTAAATATGAGTGAATATTTAAGTATCAAATTATATTTGATTTCCATGGTAACTGGAAGTCTTGGTACATCCAAATGCTTGAATTCTTAGAATTTTTTTTTTTATTTCAGGTTGGGAATAGATACACAATGGTGTTATTATAATAAACATTATTATTTAGTTTTTCATTAGCATTTTTTACAGCTAGGAATAGGACACAAGTTTTCTGACATGCAGTTGGTCACTTATATCACTGCTTTACTGGCAGTTTTCTACTATATTGCATCCATGCAGAGAATGATTTTGGTTGCATGAGAGCACAATGGACATCAAGTACAACCTGTGCTCAAAGCAGGAGTTGCTGCAGAAGTTAATCGGGTCACTCATGGCCTCATCCTGCCTAGTTCTGAAAAACTTCCAGGTTGGAGATCTCACAGCTTTGCTGGGCAGTGCTTTGCAGCTGTCATTGCGAGGGGTTATGTCATCTGGCATTTCCCATCTTGCAGCTTGTGCTTGCCACCTATTGCCTTCTCACTGCCTACCCTGACCCTGTCATATTTAAAACTTCTCTTTAGATGTTGAAAGAGTGAAATGAGATTTTCCATTAGCCTCGTTTCCTACAATGACCTAACCCAGCTCCCTCAGCCATTCCTTGTACATCGTGTGCTCCAGTTCCCAGCATCTTAGTGACCCTCCACTGGACTGGCTTCACATTGCTGATCTCTCTCCTCTGTGAAGTGACACAGATTTTTTTTTTCTTTTTTAAAATTCCACTTGCAGAACTGGGATTATCTGTTTTCTGGAGCTTTCTCTGTGCTGCTCTCCCAGTATAAAATAGACTGTTCTATGCTGAATTGTTTAGAATAGTTATTTTATTTATATGAGTGCAAAAAATGTGTGAAATACTGAAATCACTAACAGGGGAAATTCAGTTCTTTAGAAATTGTTTTGACCCAAGTCACTTCATTACCTGTACAGAAAGATAACATTGGTCTTGTTTTCCCAGAACCGCTCAGTGTAAGAACAGTGGGGATGGCAGCATTAACTTTTTGTCCTCACTTTTGCTATGCGGTATGAATCCTTGATAGGTTTTGATTTAGTTGCTGGTACATTATTTATGACATCTCTTGGCTGCGGCTGCTGTAATCCACAAACCAAAGCCAAGCCTATTATTTCTAGTAATAGAATTGTATTTTGTTGTAGAGCAACTCCCAGGTAATTAGGCAGGATGTGCTGTAATTGGTTGTAACATAGGCTCTTCTAAATAAAGCATTAGTCAGACTGAATGGCAGATGAAAGGATTTTTTTTTCTTTTGAAGATTTGTCTACCACAGGTAAACATTAATGTGACCACAAAAATTAGGAAGGTTATTTTTGCAAGGAAAGGAAGGATAACTTTTTGTTTTAATGATACTTCACTTAGAAGAGTGTTCTTTTAAGTGAGAATTTTGAAATGTGCAAAGCAGAGTTTTTTGAGGGCAAGAATTCACATACTAATCCTGGGATGTGGGTAAAGCTAAAGTCTTATTCAAAGAGTGGACTTCATACAGCAGTTTTTATTGCTATTGGATTTGGGTTTTGGACAATTTTGAATCATCTGTAGCTTGACCTGTACTTTTGCATATATATATATATTATTAATTGATAGAATTTCAAGGGTCAGTGTAGACACCTGAAATCTCTGGAGTAAAATCTGCAGATTGCTTTAAAAGGTGATTATAAACTGAGAAGGAATGGTAAGAGGTGCAGTTTGGTGGGTTTCTTGTCTCTTGGCATCTTCCGATCAAAGCTGGATTCTTTTGTGGATTATGTGATGAATACAAGTTAACTGGAAATAATTCAAAGGAAATGGAATGAAATTCAACATTAACTTTGAAAGTCCAAATACACAGTAGCCACCCCAGAACCTTTGAGAAGCTGATGGATTTGCTTCAAATCATGCAGCAAAATAGTGAAACAGTCTTTGTCATGAGAACATTCAGAACAGGGGATGGGAAACAAAAGGGAGTCGGGTTACACTTGTTCTCTTGAAAGTTGTTCCCCTGAACATGTTGTTTTGCCATAGTGTTTTGTTAGGAGAGAAATAAAAGAACAAAGGGTCAAAACTTTTTTGTGTTATTATTCTGTCTTTTTTTGAATCTGTATGTTTCATTTGGCTGGCTAATGGGAAATGGTGTTTATGAAGAGGCTCTAGTCTGTTCTCTTGCGGGTGGTGAAGCGAAGTGAATTACTGTGTTACCCATTACAAAGAAAACGTTGGGATGACACTGAGGCAGAGCCTAGACCACACAGGGTTTGTTCCAGTTTTCATTTTAGAACTCTACAGAGTGCTACATATTCACTGTTTAATTTTCCTTTGCACCCTGTCTGTAAAATTCCCATGAGAAGTAGCAGCTGTTGGTGCTGCTGCGCTCACAGTAAGCAGGATTTCCCCTTCAGCAAGTCAGAGGTTGATTACCAGGAAACAGCCACTCCAGAAGAAGTGAACTGTGTGGTCTTACCCTTGGGGCCAAGCTAACCTGCGTGGCCATGCATCTTCTCTCCTGTGAAACAAACCATGTTTTAGGGCATAAATGCATGGGGAACATAAGAATAAAGTGGCTGAATTGGCCTAAAGCACTCCAGAACCTTTGGAAGCACTGGGGCTCTATGATTTGTATGGGTTACAAGTCAGGTCCTAAAATTAATGATAGATTGCAACTGAAGTTTGTACCAATTGTGGATTCTTTAGACTGAACATTTGTGCAGTGCACTTCTTATGTTATTTCTTAGGGAAGTAGTAATCACCTGTTCCCATTCCTTTTTCACTCTGCTTGGTGACCTCTGAGGAGGCATTTGTTAGACCACTGGAGTATGTGCTTCACAGATGAAGTCCTGCAGCAGGAAAGGGGTTAAACTCGAGCTCAACAGCAGGAATTTTCTCATCTTGACAGTTTGCTCAGCAATTTTGGTTTTTTGCATCATAAAGAGTTTTCAACTTGGCAAAAATTGGGTGATTTTCTTTGGGGTGGGAGGAAGGCAATATTGAATATGTATAGGTTAGATTAATCTGAGTAAAAACTGTAGACTTTAAAGGTCTTGGGCTTCCTCTATGCATCTGAAAATGATGGTGTTGGTTTAGACATTAAAATGGAGAGAAATGGTATGTTAGAACTGAGTCTGCTGATCCACTTATTCTCATCTCCCTGATCTATTCTTTGCTCTGTCACATGCAAAGATCTTTGTTGAGACTTATCACTTATTACTCATTTTGTCATTTCTTGAAATCTCCTGCCTATTACACTGAGGCACGCTGGAGGCCAAGTGGCTTGAGTAGATTCTTGGCTCCTGGTTTCCTTCTGGATTTGATAGCAAATGGCAACAGTCCCAATTTTGAACTTAGTCCCTCTCCCCCATTAAGTTAATCAGGCTTAACTCAGTCCTACCTGGACAGCTGACTGGCAGCGAGACAGCCAGCTGCAAAAAGGCAGTAGTTTCTTTCACAGCTTGCTCACACCACCTGGCTTAGCTCCATATTGAAAACAAGCAAGTGGATCAGTGCCACCTCTACTGAAAGATGTGAATATTGAAATGTAAGCGTTAGAAAACTGATTGCCTCCAGCTGTATGGGGCCACCATTCAGAATTTGGTCATTGGTAGGGTGCACGTGAGGTGTGGCTTCTGCTGTTCTCATTTTATTTTCAAATCGGCTTGTGACTCACCCAGCGTATTTTAAGACTCATCAAAGCAGTTAGCATGTGCATTATTGCACATGTACAGTTGGTCACTGTCTTTGTTCAAGTGCTAAATAAATTAGCTAAATATTTCTATAAATGACGAATACGTCGGGGACTCTTGTGCATACATTCAGATGCATGTAGAAAAGGGGGATAGAGTCATGGGAGCATTTGGAAGCTGGGAAAAATGGCCTGCTGTGAGGTATGCACAGCCTTCAGACATTCAGCTTATCAAAGGGAAGCAAAGGGCTGTTTAAATCTAAGGTTTGGTTTAAAAAAGGGCTTGATGTTTGCTCTGCTCAACTGTGGGTGGCCCTTGCTGTAGCCAGTAGGCTTCAGGGAAGCCATGGATGTGTCTACTCATTTGTTTTCTCTTTCTGATATTCCCCATCTTACCTGGTTTGATGAAAAATACCGTTCTGACTTCTTACTCCTTAGCCAGATTTCTCTGTAAATTATTTTTGGTGAGTTTCTTTAAAAAAGAAAGGGACGTAGTAACTGCTCAGTTGGATGGGCATGTCCATCCTGCAGTCGTTTCTCTGCGGGTCAGGTGGAGGGAAGACTGGTCAAGGAGTAGTAAGTAAGAAAATAAGTACATGGAAGAAGTTATCACCGTTCTTTACAAAAAGCTTTATAACATTAAGACTTTTAAATAATGCTTTTAAAACAACATTAACTTAGTTTGTAAATTTTATCCCACTTATAAATTAACAGAACATAGCACCAACTGTGCACTGGAAGAGTTGGTAATCTCCATCTGATTACTCACAGCCAAGTTCTTAAAGTGGTTAGAAGCCCCAAGAAAGCCGATGATGATTTATGTTCCTGTAGGCAGCTGCAGCAGAAGGACCAGGAAACTGAAACAAATGCAGCTGTGAAATATGCTGTTCTCTTGGGATGTGGATGATTCAGACTGGAGCTTTGGCCATCAGGACAGTTCAGTTTTTTCTTCTTAAATGCTTAGTGTCATAAATATTAAGTTTTGAAACCGTGAAGTGTTATTAGTCAATTCTTTTAAAGACTGTGTGAAGTCAGAAGGTATCCTTACCTTTGTGCAGTAGGGAGGGAGGAAGGCATCCGGACTTGTGCCTGGCTGTTTACTCAGAGCCTGGTTAACTCAGGTGTCTTAGCAAAGTGTAGTGTGTACAGACCAGGGCTGTGTGCCCTTGGGTGCCTATGCACTCTCAGGCTTTGACATTTCTTTCTTAAAACAGAGGCAAGGATATTATTCCTGTTTTGTTTGCTTCTCATCCATGTATTTTTTCACTTTGAATGGGAATGTTTTCCCCAGCGAGCATTAATTAAAAGGAAACAAGGTAGTTCAGATTGAAAGGTTATCAGCAAATGCTGCATGAATGAAAACGTTAAATGAGTGAATCTTTTGCACGTCTTCTGTGTCAGTTCTGCTTAGAAGAACAATTCCAAAAAAGAGACAAAACACCCAATGCCTTAGATTGGTAGCATTTAACAATTTGAAATACTCAAATTACCCATGTACTCATTAGGAAAAGGGGTCAGTTCTCAGAGGGAGAATGGATGACTTACTAATTTATAGTGTTACTGAATCATGTAAATGAGGGTTTTGTTTAGCTTTAAATGGGGATGTTATGCAATGGTGTTAGCTTGGGTGTGGGGAATTTCTCTCAGTGAAGACTGTATGTTTTTGGTGGATTTTAACGGTCAATTTGCGTAGCATCTGTGCTGGGTAAGAATTCTTGTATAATTTGAAAAATTATTCAAGTTTTGTTCTGAATTGCTCTGTTAAATTTAGATGGATTGAATATTATTATAATTTAAAATAAATGGGTAGGAAGGGGAAAAATAAATCAAGATGAAATCTCAGTTGGAGAATATGGTTTTGAGAACCCCAACTATAAATACCTTGTACATGCAGAGGAAGCTATTTAGGAGATTATTGTTTTAGGAACTTCTTCTTTTACATATTCCCTTCCTTGCCATTAATTTTTTCCTCCTATCCGACGAGAAGTGGGGGAAAGTGACAATAAGCTCATTGAGTATGGTAAGAGTCAGAATGATGTAGTGCAAAGCAATATTAAAGTCGTTCTCAGCTACACATTCATCATTTTCAGCCCTGTATTCTTTGGTTTGGGATAAGAAGCCGTTGGTTTCTTACGGGTCAGTTCCAAGCACATTCTCCTTTAGAAGGAAGATTAGGAGTAAAAATAGATTCTTCAAATAACATAACCTCCATTTATATCCTGTGGAAGTTATATTAAAAGTAGAATCTCTCCCTGGAAAGCTTTTGCAATGTGAGAATTGAATTTAACAGGCTAAGCTTTCCGTGATAATAATTGTACAGCTAAGGATGATGCAAATTTAAGGGCTCTAATCAGATGAGGTGAAAGAAAGCAAATATTAGGTTTATGCTTTAGTTTGTGATTTGCTCTACTGTTGATTCTTCCATGCAAGAAAAAGTGTGTGCTGTTCTTTTTTCTTTTTTCCTTTTTTTTTTCTTTTCTTTTAATCTTTGGAAAATATTAGTCACATTGAGTACTCTTCATGAACATTAATTGATTCCATCTTAAAATGATACATTTTACATATTTTAAATAAAAATAGTTTATTGGAAATTATCATCCAGAAAATGGGAATGACCATAGGTCACAACAGAGTACTGAGCTGGCCAGTCCTTTGTCTCTGCCAGCTGCTCATAGCAAATTTAACTGACAGAGAAGGACAGAAGTCTGTAGTGGAGTTTCACAGAATCACATAATGACTGAGGGTGGAGGGAACCTCTCAAGATCATCTAGTCCAAGGCCCTTGCTCAAAGCACTGTCAACCCAGGACCATGCTCAGCTGGGTTTTTAATAATTTCAAGGACGGATAGTCTAAACCCCTCTGGACAACCTGGGCCAGTGTTTGACCCTCTTCACAGTCAAAGGTCGTTTTTTAGATATTTACATGGCATTTCTTGTGTTTCACTACCCTTTGACTGTTGTCCCATCATTGGAGACCACAGTCTCCACAGAAAAAAGTCTGTCTGTTTCCTTAAACTCCCCCATCACGCATTTATGCACATGAATAAGGGGCCCCTGAGTATTTTCTTCATCATGGATGAACACTCCCAGCTCTCTGTCTCTGTCAGGGGTAAAGGTGAGGTAGAGATGCTCGTAGCTCCCCAGTTCTTGCTTTTAGCCTTTCTTGAAGATAGAGGGGACATTCATTCTTGCATGAACACTCTCCCTGCCTCCTTGGGCATTTTGAAAAATGTTAGGGCACATTTTTCAGATTTTTCCCCCCACAACAATGGGTTATGAGGAAATATGTCCTTGACTTTATCTTGTAAGCTTTAGATTTTGTGAACACTACAGTTTCTGATCCTTGAAGAGGAGTCATTTAATTTCTTTTCTTGCCCTTGATTGTCTTAGGTGTATTTCCTGTGCTTCTCTTGTGTCCTTGTTTGAGGTAAATACAGGAGTGTTGAGCAGGTTAAAGGTAAGGGCACAGTGAAGGGGCTAATACAGTGCTATAGTGGCATTTTCTGTTTTATTCTGTTACTTTTCTAAAAATTTCTGAGTTTGTTTTTTGAATCACTGCTGAATGGCACATTGGTGTCTTCACAGTACCCTGTATAATATCACTCAAGCATCTTTACAGTTTTTTCAAAAGCCTTCATTTTGTGCGTAATGTCAGAACTTCCCTTTTGATTTAGGTACTGTGAATGTATTTTGTCATTTTAATGACCAGTCACTCAACATCATGAAGTTCATCCACAAACTTTCATATTTACTATCTTACTTGATATTTACTTGTCTTTGTTTTACTCCTTTGAATGACATAGTGTTACCAGCATACTTTTGTCACCATCTGCCCCATTTCTATAATTATGATACGTTAAATAGAACTGATGAAGAACCTTGTGGGACTCCTTTGAGGACTTTTCTTAATAGCAAAAGTTAATCAAACCTAATGTTTCCCGATTTTAGAATAATTATTCCTCCAAATGAAGACCTGTCCTCCTATCCTCTAGAAATACAGCTTCTTGAGCACATTTTGTGTGGGATCTTTTTGAAAGACTTTTAAAGAAGATAATTTGGTTAAATTTTACTTTTTATGTATTTATTGATTCTATCAAAAAATGAGGACATTAATGAGTTATGCGTTCCCTTCCCAAACTCATGTGGACTCTCACTCAGTACCTTTTATTTCTCTGTGTGTCAAATTACAGAGCTGGAAAAATTTTTACTATTTTGCCTACTGCTGACATCAAACTTTAGTGCCCTGAAGTGCCTCTCTGAATAGCTCTTGGAGACCTTTAAAAAATTGGAATCCTTATTTGCAATGTTCATTTCTCTAATGCAAACATTATTTTAAATGAGAAGACACTGTCTGCAATTAATGGCTTAGTGATTTCATCCTTGAGTTCCTTTAGAACATTTGGATGAATACCATCTGGTCTGGGCAGATGAGTAGCATTGATTTGTGTAACTTTTCTTGCACTGACACTTTAATATGAGACATTTCTTATTACAGTGACAGCGAAGAAGAGCTCTGACGTGGAACCTTTGAAAGCAGCTTCGGGATGAACAGAGACACAAAGCATTACTTTGCTTTCTCTGCTGTGGCTTTGTCTCTGGATGTTCTTTTCTCACCTTGCTCATGTGCTGGTTCCACAGATTGCTGTGGCAGACTTTGTATCTTTTGGGAGTTTGACAGAAGATTTATTATTACAGTGTAAACTTTTTCAAGTTGTGTTTCAAAGGTTTTTATTTTTAATATAATGCCTATTGCATTATAGTGTTGTCCTTCCGAGGATGTTTTTCCCCGTTATCTTCAGCAGGTCAAAATTGAGCTTGTTTAAGTTGTGTGTCTTTCTTTGAGTCATGTTTCTTTTCAGTTGCCTTTTTTTTTCCTTTGGTCCACTTTAGGTAGTGTGCACTTGCTGAAATTCAGTCTCATGGCTTTAAAAAGATGTTTCCAATATTTTACCTATTGCATTCCTTCTTTTAGGTTTTTTTTTTTCTTTTTTCTTTTTTCTTAACCAAGCTTCCTCCCTTTTGTGAAAGAATCCTGCTGAACCCACTCCCCTTGTGGATATTTTGGCTTCCTTACTTCTGCACAGATGTTGAATCTACGTCCGTGCTGCTCACGGTTGCAGAGTGACTCGCTGACAGCCCTGCTGAGACCCAGTGAAGAGTTGCTTCCCCTCAGAGTTTCCTGGATAGCTGCTCACGAAGCAGGCTCTGAAAATTTGCTCTTGGCACTGTGCCGCAATATAACATTTAAGCAATCTACATGGGGTTGTTGAAATCTCCCATTACTTCTGTGTTTCCTGATCCTGCGTTCGTTGAGCTTGTGAAGCAAATCTCACTGCTCCCATCCAGGCCAGCCCAGTGGGGATATGCTAAATGCTGCAAGCTGTGCTCCCAGCCCTCTGCGGGATGAACTTCCAGTCCATGGGGATTCCATGTTATTTCCTACACTTAACTTATTTATTAGATTTAGTTTTCAGATTTTTCTGATGGATAATACCCTTGCTAGCTATTTGGGTTGGTTTTTTTTCTGTATTCCCCCTTTATTTCTTTAATGTCTAAAATTTATATTTAGAGGGACATTGACTTTATTTATCCTTTGGTATGCTTTTCTACCTCTTACCATGCTTGTTTAAATGGGACGTTTTGTATCTGTCTGCTTACAATGATCCGTAGTGTCAGATCCACCAACCTCCCTCCTGTTTGCTTAACAGTACAGTGTTTGCCTCCCTTCTCCAAAAGTTGCATTGTATCAACATGTGAGTCCTTCTGTGCCTTTGAATGTTCTTTTTCTATATGTCTTTTCTTAATTTGCTATCTCATCATGTGGCTATCAATGCTTTTGACTTCAAATGTAATAAAGTAGAAAGATGAGAGGAAAAAAATCAGCATTATTTTTTCCATTAAAAAAACAAAGAAAGCAAGTGATGCTAAATACTATCACACATATACAATGCTTTTACAATCAATACGTTTTTGGGCAGTTCTTTTATTTTCTTCTTTTCCTGTGACTGTGAGTTAACACACTGGAGATGCCAAAAATGAGGCAGACCTATGTTTCTTTTTAGGGAAGAGGGTCATTAACTCAAAAGAATTCCTGCCCTTCTCCCTCACTCCACTGGTTCCCTGGGAAAATTCTCACCAAAGAGTGAGGAAGCCTTTGTAAAATCCTTGGCCATGTGTTTTGTGTATATTTGTCATCTGGCTTTTTTTTTTTTTTAAATTTTTTTTAGTTATACATATTTGTTATAAAACCGAGTTGAAACTAACCAGCATGCAGAAGCTTTGACTTTTCTGATGAATCAAAACTAACCAGCATGCAGAAGCTTTGACTTTTCTGATGAATCAAAACAGAGACTTTTCTGATGAATCAAACAGAATCAAAACAGAGATAATACACATGAATTAAACAGATTTTGCATGTGTGCAGCAGCTTCCCACACTGTTCCATCAGGTAGCCAGCACTTTCTGCTGGCTTTACAATTAAAGCTCTATGCATCGGCCATGTTTTGCATCATTTAAAATAAAACTGCTGTTTAATGCTTCAGGGACATTACCTCCAGAACATCATTACTTGTTAATTTTAGTGGCTAGAAACAGTTTAGTCATCTGGATTGTAGTTTCTCTCACTACTGCTTGTGCCTGTAGTAGATCCTGCCTGTCAGTGATTTGGGCAGTGATGTTTGGGAGTCCTTTCTTTGCTGTCTGTGCCTCTTGCTTCTGCCTCCCCCTTTACAGGCAGACATCTTTTATGTTCTTTCACCTGAGAAGATATCTTTCTGCATCCTCTGCCACCCATTTTTTAAGGGTTCTTTAAAATATAAACAGAAAATTAGTAACAGGAGATCAGCATTTCTAAGAAAAGTGATCAAGAATTGTATTTATTAAGAAGGTAATTGTGGATCATATTTCCTAGGAATTTCATAAGGCTTCCAAGCCCTGCCAAATATGATTTAATGTATTTTTAAGATAAGGGCTTTTGTTTGTTTTTACAGCAGTGAGACTCTGCCTATGGCCTTCCTGTATAACACAGGGTCCTTTTCTTGCTAAAGAGCCTGTTGCAAGAACAAGTCTTTGTATCAGAGCTGTCAAGAAAAGAAAAGGAGGAAGCCTTGTCCTCTTGTCCCTGCATTTCTTTCATGTGGTCTATTCTGTGTCTGAGGAAGAGGAGAGGCTAGTAAGAGGGGAATACTTAAAAAAAGAAAAAGAGATGTGGGAGAAACTTCTAGGAGACTATTTCATACTTTCTCTCTTTCTTTGCAGAAAATACTAACATGCAAATAAATGCTGCATGCCATCTAAAACTATCAATGCTTCTGTCATCATTAGTCAGCCCATGCATGTTGACTTGACTACGTGTATTTAGGGGTATATCACTGCAGTAGATAATCCTGGCAAGGTCAAACCTGGAGCTATGTGCTCAGTGTAGTAGGGAGAAGGAAGTGGGCATCAAGTAACTCATACTGCTTTAAAGATGAAAATTTATGTCAGTGCTGTTTCTTTGAGAAGGTGCTAAATAAAATCATTATCTTTTGTTCTTAGCAAACCAGTCTTTATAAAAAGTAAGGACTTAACCCTGTTATACTGGACACATTTCAACTGCTACATGCACATTTTTAGACTTTGTAGAGGTGTTGATCTCAGGTAATGGGGATGTGATACTCTGTTTTTGTGTGTTTCTGTATGCAGACATGGAGCCCATTTAGAAGAAATCCACTGTCCTCTCAAGCAGAGGAAACAGCAAGTACTGGAGAGCTCTAAACTCTAATAAGAAAAAGGCATGAATAAAACCAATGCCTGGGAATTGAAGCAAGGCAAATTCAAATTAGAAATCAGGCACACAATTTTAATTAGAAGCATAATTGTGTGCTGAAACAAATCAGAGTAAGTAATAGATTCTTCTAAGACTGGGCAGCTTTCAGGTTTGGATCTTCCTATGAAGTCATCAGTCACCTAGTCACTACACATAAATGTGTTCCTAAATGTAACAGGTTTCAGATTTCTGGCTGAATTCCTCTTTGCCTGTGTCAGAAAAGCCCCACAAAGTACAGACAGCTGAAGCAAAACAGAAATAATCATTCCCTGGAAGTGCCTTTACTGTGTTTGGCAAGTGGACCACAGTTACTTAAATGCTTTTTAGGTTTGTCTGTGTATTTTTGTCAAGACTGTACACAATATTAAGGAGGCTATAAATTTTAAATTGCCCTTTTTGCTACTTTTCTTACAGTCATGACTAATTTGGAGTTGAGGAACTTATTAGTAAGGGCTTGAATCCATTTGTTCTGCCAAGCAGACACTATCTAAAATATTTAGCAGTGCTACTAGAAACAAATGAAAACAAGGAAAATACAGATACTTAAGTTTTAATGAGCAGAATTGTAACTAACTCCATTTCCCTCTTTTCCTTGTAGGTTCTATTTTTTAAAGTAAGAACTCTTCTAAATTCATCAAGTGACTGTGAGCCCCAGATATTCCTATTAATGCCTTAAATGCCTAAATTAAGTAGGTAGTTGCCTGAGGACATATGTGCAGCTAATGGAGATGAGTATAGGCCCTGGGAGGATGATTGGGAAGATAGGGGTGGGGACCTGACCATGGCAGTTGCCTTTCTCTGTCCACTGATTTCTGTAAGGTGAATGTTAAGTGAGATGAATCTGGATCATGAGAGTCCCATTGGGAAAGGAAGAGGAGTCTGTTGGTACCAGCTCTCTCCAATTGTCTTGCTTTGGATCTAAGATCCATTTAGGGGAAAGGAGGGAATAAAAATACAACACAAACAGTTCTGGGTAAGTGGGATTGGTGAAGTTCAGCTTGGTGCCTTGTTGAGCAAGAGACAGTAATGAAGGTGGGAGGAATACAGTTGGAGAATGACTGAGACACAGAGTGAGGAAAACAGGAGCAGATGAAATTGATCTTTTCCAAACACTGTTCAGGTGATGCTTGTGTCTGGTTCACTCCCATCACTCAGTCCGTTCAGGACGCTTCTGGAGTAGTGAAAGATTTGCTGATTGCATATTATATACTCAGACTTCTTCCTAGGTAGGTGATGATAACCACAGTTTTAGGTTTTTTGATGGAATAGGGATGTTGCTGCTATCACTTTCTGCCTTGTTCAGTGAGTTGCTAGAATTTTCCTTCTGAGAAGAAGTATCCAAAAGAAATGGACACTACAGTCTTCCTCAACTAATTCCTGGTTGGCTTGGCAGGGAGATGGGCAGGGAGATTTTCTTTTCTTATGTAAAGAAACAGTGTGGCCCCTTCATCTGCTGGTTGAATAGATTGGCAGCAGGGGTATCTGAACTGATTTCAGAAAAAAAAAATAACACATTGGAAAATATAAGTAGGAAGGTAGTGTAATATATACTTTAACCCTTACTGAAAAGTGGAATTTAATCAGCAAGAGATGAAAAATTACAGCCATCCCTTGGATGATTTAAATAATCTTTTATATTTTCATGGCAGGGATATAATTACATTGATTAATTGCATAAGATATTACTGTGGAATATAACTTGACTGATACAGGCATATCAGTGTATTTATACTACTGAAAATATGATTAAATACACATCTTGGAGAAGGCATTTTTCCTTGTTCTAAAATTCAACTTTGTGTAAATCAATTAATTATATAAACTCTATATTTTACAAACCTTGTGCTTAGTTTCTGAAAACGTGTTTGATAATTTCCTTGTTATCCTTAGGGTGTAAAATGACTTGATTGCTAATTAAAATGTTAATTCCACCTGAAAAAATCTATTACCTTAGTAGCTCTAGTAAATATATTCTGTTCTGTACAGAGCAGAAGGAAGTTTTCATTTTTAAACTGTTGGTCATTTAAATAGTCTCTTACTGTTGCTAAACTTCATCATTTGGATTGTGCTTGGACAAGGAACTGAGGAAATGTATTTTCCTTTTGAGATTTTATTACATAAAATGAGTAGCATGCTGAGAACTTTCAGGGAAAAGGAATTTGTGTCCCAATAATGGAGCTGCACTTGCAAGGCTTTCTTGAAGCAAACTAGAAACTTCAAGAAGGGTAAAGGTGAGCTCTATCAGCTGGCAAGTTTTCTTGGCAAGGTGACTTAAATAGTGTCTTAATGAAGTCCTGATCTGTAACTTTGAAATTTGATCATTAAAAGGTGCATATTTACATATTTTTAATTTGTGTGTGTATATTGCAAGGATGTTTCTGAAGTTTAACATTTGGACCTTCACCATAATGTTACATTCTTCTTGTTTCTGTGCTGTTGTTTTCATCTATAGGGAAAGCAAAAAAACCTCCCAAAACCAAAAACACCCAACCAAACAACCAAAAAATTCCTTCTATCTTTCCTTATTTCCTGGGAATATGATTACCTTTATATACACCTTCATATTGATCTATCCCTTTATTTAAATGTGTTTTTTTGGATATGTGTGTGTGTGCATGTGATTACATAGGGAGGCTGAGAGAGGCATGAATTTCTGAGCTGTACATTTCAATGGAAAGAAAACCAAAGTGATACAAGAGCAATTACTGTCAACATCTTCTCATGTCTCTGTTTAGAGTCATAGTTTTGCATCTGGATATCATGGTGACTTTTTGATGGGAAAAACAGTGTGACTTAATCTTTCGGAATTCATTGATTTGACAGTACTGAGAGTCCTGTGGGTTTCAAATGCAAGCAACATATATTAACCACACAGTTGAGGACAGAATGCAATGAATTTTTTTTTTTACTAGAGAGCTAAATTAAAAAATAAGCCAAAACAATACAGTATGAGTGTTTTAGCATTTTGGAAAACACTTGAGGTAGAGGCCACGCTTGCTAACTAACTAATAAGCAAATTAAAAAGTTATTCTGGTAGGTATAAATTCAAAATGAACTTTGTGCTTTGCTTTATGTTCCTCCTCTTCTAGAGTGGCAGACAATATCCTTAGCATTATGTAATTGCAGCATGCATCATTAATAGTTCGGCATTACAGGAAAATGTTTCCTTATTACATGAATTTTGCAAAGTGTTTGGATTTGAAATCACTGATGCTTGGTTTTCAATGTATTGCCTATGAGTAGATCTTCCAAAAGCAGCAGGTTATGGGAAGGAATTGGTGTAAACCCAATCAGCTACTCATTTTTGAAGAGCTGTTTACCATTAGAGTTCGCTTCTCCAATCTTTGCTAGTTTGTGAAGTGTGACTGGCAAGAATACAAATCTGGTATCAGAAGGAATTGCACTTTTCATGAAGTCTCCTACAGATGGTTGTCTGATATGCATCCCGTTATTCCACTTGAATTTCTTTCCTGTGTGAGGAGACAGTTTTGCTGTCATGACAATTATTTTCTCTCAGCAAACACAATTAAGAACATTTCTGTCTTTAAAAAAATCAGCCCAAATAGAGTTTGAATAGCCATTAGCAGCTGTGCAACATTTCCATTTTGTCCTATTAGAATATGGAGTACCTACTCAGACACTGGAGGCAGGAGAGTATAATAATACATAAATGCAGTTTGAAGAGTAATAGCAGCCAAAGTCAAACTTCTCTTTTCAAACAGAAGTTGATTGTATATTCCCTGATAAAGTACCATGACTAAGAACATCAAAACCTATTATTTGTTCCTGCCTGGATTGGTGGGAAATATTTTAGGAATGGTAAAGTCCATGAATGTTAGGTCAGTGGGCCTGTTAGTGGGGTTTTGTACTAGTTCCCAGTTCAGAGACACTCACTGATATTCTTTCTTCAGCTTTGCCTACAGGAAACTTAATTTAAAAATGAGAGCTTGTTGTATTGCTTCAAGATTTCAAATCCAAAGAGCAGAAAATATACTCAAAGGAATCTGAAAGGATATGCTGGTATGTCTTCCACAGAAATGTCTGGGTTTGATGTCTTCCCTGGAAAGTAAAATTCATTCTTGCAATACCCCTCAGGCTTTTGAACTCTTAAGCCATTCTTCAAGATGAGATTATTTGAACAAATGACCCATATCTCTCTAGGTCCTTCCTACAGGGGTGGTAACACTGGAGATTTTTTTTGCTTTGTCTTGGATTTGTTTCAAGATATAGAGCTCTGGTGGTCTAAAAGAGTTTCACTGTATTTCATGTACGATATACCAAGTGCTTTTTGTAAACCCTTTTGTGGTGGAAGATCTAGCCCAAATCAGTATTGCAGCTGGAATCTCCCACTTGATTGGAATCTGATGTTACCTTGGCTGTGCAGGCCAGAGGTAGGATTCCCAGCTCTGGGAATGGGGATTTGAATGAATCCTGAGCTCTGAGAATGAGAAGTCACCAGAGAGTAACTGTGTTGTGGAGCTGATGTATATAGACGAGTGAAATTTCTGAATTTCTTTCTGTGTTCAATACCAGAACTGTGTGTACAATTCTCAAATTTCTGTTCTTATTGCTGCCTTTCCTTGGAAAGATGTGTCCTTGAAGCAGCATGGTTGAAACGGTTGGTGTTACATTTTTAGTCTGGACATCCTGGGGACCTGGACCTCCTACCAGATGAGAGAGAGACTTCTCTGTCCATGTGCCAAGGAGTACAGTGGAGGCAGCAGGGGCCAGGGTGAAGCTGAGCTAAAGGCCCAGTGTAGGTGGTTTAAGGGGAGATGACATGGCACAGAAGTTTGACATCAGATGAATGTGAATTCCCTTTGTAGGCAGTAGTAACAGATTTATTTGTTTGTGGTCTAGTCAATGAGGCTTAATTACCCACAGTTTAAAGCTCACAGGAAGGGGTAAGTGAGCTCTAGAACCTGGATCATAGAATCACAGGTGTGTTGGCTGGAAGTGACTATTGGAGATTGTGTGGTGCAGCCTCCTGTAATCTTTGCCTTGGGCAATTTCACCATCAGCAGCTGTGCAAACTGGGTGAGGGATTATTGCTGATGCATCTGTGGGGTAGTATTTACCTTATACATATGCATATGTATTAACAATTGCTTATTTTGGTACTGTTTCTTCTCTTTGTAATAAACGTAACCCTTATAAAGTGCTTATGAGAGGGATCAAACCACTGAGGTGTAGTTATATAACTGAGAACCCTTGGGTGTTTGCATCCTTCCACTTTAGTTGCTTACAATAGTGCCCTAAACAGGAATTTCAGAATTTGGCTCCAAACATTTGACTTTGAGAGGTTTTTTTTTTTTGGACATTGGCAAAATTTCATCAATATGTTAGGTGAAGACTGGTTTTAGTTTGGCCATATAAGTGCATGTATGAAGTGATAAGGGAAATAATATGGAAGTGCAAATCAGACTTGCATATTCATGGGGCACTCTAGAATGTATTAATTTCTTACACATATATCCGTTACTGTTATTTTGAAGATAGATTATAGCTGGGATCTCCATCTTACCGTGTTTCAGAAATATCTTCTGGTATCTAAAGGATAAATATTTAAGAAACACCTTGTGCTTTTGAAATATGAATCACAGTGTTGGGAAGTAAAGGCCACCTTTTATCTTCAGAACAGGTTCAGTGAAGGTGGTGGTAGGAGCCATTTCTCAGCTTGGTGCTGTGGGAAGGTCCATCTCTAGCAGAGGCAGCAGCCTCCATGGCTGTTGCCAGTTGAACCACTACCACCTAGTGTGTGACTGACAGTTAGTGCTAATTGTGTCTGTAGGTTTTGTGAGTCTAACTTTTTCAAGCCATTCATATTGCTTCCCTGGATCTTGCTGGATTGTTTAATGTTACCCACAGTCTGTGAGAAGACTTGTTGCACTGGTGCCAAATTGGATAGTTTAGTATTTCTACCTTGTTCAAAAGTGATGCATGTGACTTAGGAATACCTGGGAGAAAATAAACACTGACAGCATCTAGGAATAATAATTTGGTTTTCTCATTTGCAGTTGTGGGCTTTTGCACACAGATGAGACACAAAGGTATTAATAAGCCCATCTGCTTTTCCAGCATTTGCCCACCAACTCAAATAACCCAATGCTATAGGCCAATTGAGTCCATGTATTTGAAGACATGTCTGCCACCATCACCTCTGATGAGTTTTACTTTAATTTCTGTTTTCTAAGGGTTCATCTAGGTGTGGTGTAAGAGGGGTGTCTGTGTTTTTGTACTTGCTGCACTTAGGGACTAGGGCTGAGAAGTTAAAGGATATAAAACTAAGATCCTAGGGTGGAGGGTGCCAGCTGTTAGTCTTCTGCTTCTTAATATAGCTCAAGATTTTTCTGAGTATTGGAGGGATCCCCGTGCTGACAGGAGCACTCAACTGAGTGCTCTGGCATGTTGCCATTTACTAACTTTCATGTGAGTCTAATCTGCAAAGTAATACTGGTTTCTCAAGTAAATGTTTTAAAGCTGCAGGATGTTCTCACACTGAAAGAAACCCCAGGGAATCATCCGTTTCCTCTTTCCTGCTACAACAGAGGAGATTATTTCTGCCTCTTTCTTTCCATAGTATTTTTTCCAACAGTACCTCTTGTCCCAAGCCAGGCAGTAACTTAGGTATCTGGCAGTGCCAGTCAAAAGTGACCCAAGAACTCAGTGTGCAAGTTGTAAGCAGAATGACATATTTCCTACCCTTTATTTGGCTATACAGTGCTGGATGGAAAGAAAAATGCTTTGCTTTAGGAAGTTGAACTTTTATATGCTCCATAGATTACCTTTCTGTGTATTCAGAACTTGGTATATTCTGGCTTTATGTCCTTTATAGAATGAAGTGTAAAGTTCTTGTTCCATAAAAAGTTGTTACATTAAGAAGTGAATAGACTGTTTAGTTGATCATTGAGAAAAGATATAATGGAAATATAAATACCCATTGGTGTTTTATGTATGTACAATTTAAAAATGAATTAAGGAATGAGAAAGCCTGTGAAGGTTTTTGTTATAACATGTTTTTAATAGAAGTTCCTGTAGTGCTTGTTTTTTCTGAGTAGTGATCTATCCAAGATGAAGAATTAACCTGGGTTCCAAATGCAATTTGTGAGCATCCTTTCTTACTTCTAAACGTCAGTTACCTGATACCATGACCTTTAAAACGTGGTGTTTAAGAACTGAGGCATGTTCAGAACATGGGCTTGAACCCAGAGAAGTACTCTTCTATTGTCAGATTAGAACACCTCTGAAAATTCTGGGGTTTTGCCTTGGTCAAGTCTTCTGTTTCTTAGACTTGAATACTGCTTTTGTGTTAGGGCAAAAGAGAGTTAAAAGAAATTTATTGCTGAAATAAAGGAAGAAAATGAAATTCTGCTGGCTGCCACTAAAGAGTTATGGACAAAGAACACACAGACAATAATTACTTTTAAAGCCCCCTTGGAAAATATAAAATCTCTTGCTATTAGCTAAACTGCCTTTAAAACTAAAGAAGTAATGTGCAGGGCCTGCACAATTTCTTTGTGTGTGTCCATGTGTGATTTTTCATTTTTCATGTTCTTTGATCATTTTTCATTTCAAGTCTGCATTTGCAATAATCTCCACTTCTTTCCTTTTATTCCTTTAAAGAACTTCTAATGCCTGTTTTGACACAGAGAATCCAGAATTCCACTATCTAGTTTATTTTTCACCTGACTATTTTGTTTTATTATGAAATTGCATGGGCATCTTGGTTAGCTAAATATATGTGTTGACTGATAAATTTGCAGTTGGAGCGTGTGTCTTAATACAGTCTCTTTGCAGAGACTTTTCTGGTTGCTTGCAGTCTGTTTGTACTTTCCTTGGTAATATTTCCCGGAGATGGGATTTGAGGAAGGAAGTTGAACAAACCTAGATTCAGACTTTACTTTTGTATCTCCCCTCTCTAGAGGATCAGAACAAATCAGCAAATTTAATAATTTCATCACTCAAATGTGATGAAAATTTTGATATTAATCATCAGTGGGAACCATGCTCATTAAATAGAAAATTTTGGTGAGTGCTTCCCATTCCCTTATGAGATACCAGAACTGCAGGTATACACCGAGGAATGTCAGGTCATAATGCAAATTTTCTTGGAAGCAGAGCACTGCATATTGTATTAGTTATCAATGAAACCTCAGACTCCACTTACTCATGTACCTTTAACATCATAAATATGTAAAATTGCTTTATCATATGCAATACAGGATTCTCTTAACTTTTGTTATTGGAATTCTGGACTGTTTAGAAAGACTAGCTGTTAGTCAGCATGAGAATTAGACTGAGAATCACATTCCAATAGTGGAGAGTAATAATTCAAGTGGCATTAGAAAGAAGTGAAATCTTCTGACTTACTAGTGAAGTATATATTTTTGAAATTAATTATATTTGCATAAAGGAATAGAACATGACCTAAATATTTGGGGTCATAGAGGACTTTAGGCAATGTCAATCCTGTACATTCAGAATTCAGAAACAGGCTTGAGTTAATAAATTTTGAATTATTTTCTGGTGTTTTTTGCCTTAAGCCTGGTATTTTTGAGGTTTCTTTCTACTTTCACAGTGAACAGAAATTTTCTTTTGCAATGCTTTAAGTAAAGGAAAAAAAACCCTGGGATTTTTTGGTGATTATCTGTCTGAAAAAAAAGGCCATTTAAAGGAAAAAAAAAATCTGAAGTCTCAGGATGATACTCAGATTTGTTGTAAGATTTCACAGTATGAAAAAATGGATAATTCCCATGGCTGGACTTGTATCTTGCCTGTTCCTAGAACAGGGTTCCCATATCTCTGTAATGCCCCACAGCTGGAGCAGCCAACGTACGTTGAGTTCTCGTGTAAGAATTTCCTGTTCTGATGGGTTCTTTTGCCACAGGCTCTAGGGAGACAGCTGCCATCCAGCTACAGCTCATGCTCCAGGTTGCTTTACCTGCTGCCATCCTCCTTCCTTGCAAGGCCAAAGAGGCCTTGCACCGTGTGCTGGTACGGGGCTGTCACACAGATGGTGGGGACGGCACTTGCAAGTTTTAAACCACGAGGGCTCCCATGGATCGTGTCGCTGAGCACGTCTGTGGGAATGCAGTGCTGAGGTGAGGGCTCTTCCACCACGCAGGATGTCAGAGCTTTTCATACTCTGCAGGGGCATGTGCAGTTCCCCTTGAGTTATTGTTTGGTTCACACTGTAGGAAGCAAATGGCTGATTGAAAAATGATTCAAGATCCCTGAGTAGCATCAGAAGGAAATAAACCAAACAACAAAACAAAAACCTGAGGGGTTTTAGGCCAATCAATATAGAGCACTTAGGAGCAAAGCAAATCCTACAGTGAGTTTAAATTGTCTTTTCTCAAACCACTTTAAATATCAAAAAGCAGCATCTATACTAACCCATAAGAATGCAACTGAAGCTGTGTAACATCTGAAAGTACTGAGTGCCAGAAATAAAGCTGCATATTTAGAATAGAAGTATGAATTCACAAATATGTACGTTTTAAAACATGCAAAAAATCCCTAGATTGAGGAGAAGCAGTTGAATTCATGCTGTTGGATTCCCCGAAAACTTTAAGTATCACATGGGCAGGGGCTTGCTCAAGCCGATCTGGGGCATAATCTTGTTGTCCTTAATTCACCTGGCAAGTCTGATGTTCTAGGTTCAGAACAGTGCACTTCCCTGTGACAGCTGGTGAGTTGCATGCAACTACCACCTGTAGTCCCAAATCCAGAAAAATTTTAAAACCCAGTTTTTTTAGATGTAGCCCCATTTACAGTGTAAGTCCATGTTTATAAAGGCAAATTGTTCCAAATGCTAAAAAAAGTCAATACAGCATATGCCAGTTTTAATACATATTCTTTACCAGCTAATATTACTTCAAAACAGATTTTATATGCGTATATTATATGTAAGTTCTTTTTCTATTCATAGAACAAAAATTAAGTTTAAAATTAACTATTTATTTAAAGACAAAATACCATGCTTATACTTAATTGTGTATTAGAACATCCTGTATTAATACAGTGTATGTTATTAATTAAAAGTGATGCCTCAGAAGAGATTTTAACTTCTCATTGTTTGTTATTGATCTTATGCAGTAGTGCTTGAATATTCTTACTTCCCAATCCTGAATGGGAAGAGGAGGAATGGATTAGCATTAATTCACTAGTACCACTTGCTAATTGTTTGCATCTTTTGGCTCTTTTGATTTCAAGAAGCAATGCTTGTGGTGGAAATATTAGCTATATTTTTATGTTTGTCGTGGGTGATGAGTAGCTCTCCTTCCGAGACTGGTCCAAGCTTGCAAAACTGCCTATACATTCTTATACTAATAAATTTAATATTAGATTTTATACAGTCTGTTTAACAAAACCCAAATGGGAGTAGGCTGTTCAAGATATCCTTCTAAATCCTGTTCTCTTGTGCAGTTTCCTACTGAGCTATGTAATTATTAAATGCAATCACTTGCTCAGTTTGCATTTTTCCCTAAATGCCATCTTTCTGTTTGCTTGCTTTGTAGGCAGGGGAGGGCTTGGGGAGACTGTGGCCTTATTTATTCTAACCCTATAATAACACATTTTAGTTTACTTGTATACATCAGCAAATGTATGCTCCACCCATAAAAGGAAAATATGAAACCTCTTTTTCTAGTGCAGTTGTTTTAGTTGAGCCTAGATTTCAAAACTGAGATCGTCTGCCCTATAAACGCATTTGTCTGTAATTTACTCACTACAAAAGGCTGTTATTTTCTTGTCCTTCCTGTCCTGACTGACTGGCTTGAATTTCAAGAGTAAATGCATTTGTGAGCAATGGTTTGTTCCATTCTGGATTTAAGGCTTAATGAGGCTGTAATGCATCCAGGCTGAGGTTTCTGTTTGATCTCATAATAGTAGGAAATGGACAAGTAGATTGCAGTAATCATTAGAGATTGCCCATGGATTTGTTTGTCTCTGTTCTGACAGAATGGCCATCGAAGGCAGGGGTTGGAGTTGGGCACATGGTAAGACCAGAATAGAAGGTTCTATTGTCTATCTTACATAATGTCACTGGCAAAAAATACACAGCTGGTTATGGAGAAGGCTGGGCATCTTCCGCGTCTCCTTCTGTAGGAGCTGAAGATGGAAGGGTCAGTGCTGCTTGAAAGAGCAGGATGATTTTATTGGGAACTTCCTCCTCCTGTGTCCTGCTCTGCAGGTGTGACAGCTGGTCCTAATGCCAGTCAGGAAGTTGGACACTTGGCAGTCATGCCCCAGGGGAATTAATAGTCCAGAGCATTGCGGTGGAACCGGTGGCAAAATTGGATTGCAAAAGAGTTCACCCTTAGTGTAGTGACTCTGGTGGTCTCTGAAGTCATTCCTGAGACTCAGTCCTTTTGTTCTCTCACAGGTGTTGGAGTGAATTATCTGTCCTGAAAGAAAAGTCTGAAATGAACTTCCTTTAGGAAAATTGCAAAATTAAATTAAGCTTTAAAGAAACCACAGAATGCCTTTTGAATATTTAACATAAACCGTGACTTTTTTTCTTCCTCTCACTTGGCCTGCCTTGGGACAGAATCAGAAATGAGGGCTGGAAATGCAGGGTGGGAGAGCAGCCCTGAGGTAGAAGTTGGGTTTTTGGATAGTGGCCCACCTTTGGAGAAAGCCAAACTGGAAAAAATTGCAGAGGTGCTAAAGGCTCTGAGCCCACTAAGCTTGAAAAAACTGCTGACCTGAAAAGGCAATACAAAATGTTTTTAAACAATGTAAAACTTCTGGATGGTTTTCTAGCATACACAGTGAAATGGGAAACAATGTTGGACTTTTCAGAAACATCTGGATATTCTGAGGGTTTTTTGTTTGTTTGTTTTCTTTTTTCCATTAGTGTTAAATAGGACTTAAAGAATATGCAATGTATGGGAGCTGCAAATTCTCCCCCTTGTGTTGCTGCTAAGTATAAGGATATATGGTATGTGCAACAAATTCTCTTTATTTATTTATTTATTTAGCAAAGTGTTCATGTGAATTGGCTGCTTCATTTGCTTTCCCTTCTGCATCAGTAAATGAAGGCTCTCAGTTTGTTGCAGGAGAGCGATTAAAGCCATTGCAGATGGCATGATGATCTGGAGATGGACACAGAACCTGCCTGACACAGACTCCAGGAGCCTAAAGTTTCCAGCCTAACTTTCCTGCCCAGTTTGCTTTCCACAGCCCCTGTCAGCAACACTTAACTGCAGTACTGATATGTACTGTAAAATGTCGGGGATGTTGTCTAGACCCAAATCCAGATGGTGTTACATTAGATTTGATCTTGGGAATATACATTCTCTTAGAAACAGTTCTGATATTAAAAATAATCTTTCTTGCACCAACAATCGCTTGGCAGCTCTATAGACACTTCCCAGTAATAACACAGATGACTTTATTTGCTTTTGGAAGGCTTTGCTGCCTGAGTTCATGCTCCTTCCCTGCCTTTCCCCATCTGATTTTTTTTTCCTACAACAGGACTAGATCGAGGCCCCGTGAGTTTTGCAAGAAACCTTATGTTTTTTGGTGACAAAACAGATGAGGAAGTCAAGTGTCTTTTTCTGCCATACAAACATTTATTGACTGAAAGAAACTGTATGTGAGGCATATCCAAACACTTGGAGAGAGAATGGCCATGGCAGCTGGGCTGTTTTCTAACTGTGATAAAGATAAAAACATTCTGGTGCTTTTTTGAACCTAAGAAAATTATTTACTTGAGGAAAAGAAATACATATTCCAGTGTAAATGAAGGAAGCCGCATGCACACTACACTTAAAATCTAGTGCAATGATTTCAGCAAGTTGAGGAGCTGGGAATGTTTTCCTTGCTACACAGTGTTCCCCAGGGACAAGTGGAGCAGGGCCTCGCAGCTCAGGGAGGCTGTAGTAGGCTCTCGGGGATCCTTACGCCTTGTGATGTCTTTTTTTTAAAGGGTGCTCAAGCTCAGGTGATCTTCTACTCAGGAGTAAGTACTTAGCAATAGGCTACCTCCTTTCTTTGAAACTCTTTGGTGTTTGAAACATTGGGATTACTTCATAGTTCAGACTGTTATGCACATCTTGGTGGCATGGTGAAAATATTAGAAGATGCCAGATGGGTGATATGATACCGTGGACAGATGAGGGACTATGACTAAGACTTGTGGACATCCAGTCATAGTGGAGACCATTGATAGCAGATGCTGTATATTGTTTTAGTGCAATTGCAGTGAAGAGTATCTCCCTGTAATTCAGAGCATTAGCATCCTGTTGAGTAAGCATATGGTTCTGGAAGCCACCAAATAAAGGTATTAGCTACCTGTTGTGTATGTGACTCTTGCTCATAATGATAATTTGTTAATCTTATAAACAAGGCACAGATTTTCTTTGTTGTTTCTTTTGAAAGATTTCTTTGCATATGATGACTAAGATTTTCTTTGCCTGGAGTTTTCATTGAGGTTTTGTTTGGGGTTTTTTAATTGTTGTTGTTGGTTTTGATTTTTCTTTGTTTTCCTTTGTTTCCTTTTTTTCATTTTGGTTTCTTTTTTACTGCTTTTGAAGAGACTAAAGATTGCTAAATAGCAAAAATAGTCTGCTAAGTTAAGAGGGGTATCACAGGATTGTGCCTAGCCCTGAATAGTGAAGACTAATCAGGTAAGAACAAAATGCAGTCTTTGTGACGTATTCTGGAACACAGAAGAGATGGATAATCTAGTTGAGGCATGAATCCTGGGTTTAGCTCTGCTATAAGGCTCATACGTGATGCTCTCAGAGATTTTTCTGGGAGCTTTTTTTAGGCGTGTGCAGAGAATCTCGGTGACAGGTTTTGTGCATTTAGGAAACATGAGACTTCAGGGTCAATTGTGGCTCTGGGAATGTGATTCCCTGGGCTGGGCACTCAGCTTGTTTCACTGACAGACACAGGTACTGTGTTTCTCAAATCCCTTGCAAAGTGCTCACTGCAATCCTATCTTTCTGGATGTTGATTCTCTGTTTATAGTTGTCATAATCTCCGTGCAATTATGATCTCCACCAGGGCTACTCATTACCTGTTTTCACTTTGTATCTTGGCATGCTGACAATCACTATGGAATCACTGTGGAAGATAAAAGCTGTACTTCACAGGGTTTAAGGCCCAAAGAAACCACTAGAGAATTTAGTTCTTATTTTTTTTAGAGAAAAGAATAGAATTTTTTTTTTTTTTTTTTTTTAACTCAAAAACCCCTTTATTCAGTTTAAAGCACTTTTGTCTTCTGGAGACTATTCCAGAGAGCAGGAGAGATAACAAAGCCTCCCAATATGTGATACCCTTGGAATGACAGGGAATTTATTAGGTATGACTGCATGAGTTCATCAGAAAAGAAAGTTCGTAGCATGATTTTTCTAGTTTTAGGTTTCAATTGTGTTTAATCTCTAACAAAGTAAAATAAGATAGAGTTCTTTCTCTTCTGCCTTTGGAGTAAGTCTAGTTAGCTGCATGAAAGGGAGAAGGTGTTGTTTCTGACCTCAGTGGGTGATTTTGGAAGCCCTAGAATATGGGATTTCAGTGAAATTAACTTCTTAATGGAGAAGTCAATCTGACTCTCAGGGGAGAAAGGAACCTCTATGAATGAAGGCAAGAACCTGTGAATGAAGAGAAATGAGCAGGTAGAGGGTTTGGAGTCTTATTTTTACAGTCTTTCTGCCCCTGAAAGTCAAAGCATGATCTTTCCTGTCCAGTCCAAAGCATGCTAACTGTAAAGAATTTTTTTCAGGAAAAAAAAAAGAAGAAGAAGAAGAGAAATATATTCTGGAAGGATGGCATAATTTTCTTTTAAAGAATTCAAGCAATGCAGAATCCCCTGGTAAAATATTTCAGTTTGATTTTCCCAGCTGTGAAAGTAATCAAAAGCTTCTTTCAAGGTTTAACTTGCTAATGAGATCCAGTGACTGGAAGTTAGTTATGCCATTGTGTGCATGATTAACTATTTCCATCCTGTTATCAGATAGCTTTTATGTGTGAAAATACCTGTGTGTGGTGATGAAGTCAGCTTACAACCTTCTCTTTGATGATCCGAGTATGTTGCACTTCTTAAGTCTCAGATCATAAATCATGTTTTCTAGGCTGGAGTAATTTTTGTGGCCCTCCTTTTAATGTTTTCCAGTATTTCCACATGTTTCTTAAGTTGTGGATGTTATGCTGGTATTCTGTCAGAGGGCTCACAAATTATATAAAATGGAGAAGATTTCTGTTTGTCTAAGCTTTATATAGTTATTTTTTCCCCTCAAGAATGTAATAGATGCTTTTCACTAAGAAAGTATTTCAAGAGTTTTTCCTGAAGTTCTCATTCTTCTTTTTCCTTCGGCTTCATTTTTTTTAATCTCACTTCCACTGAAGCTGTTGTCCAAGTGCCCTAACTGCGTGGCTCTCATGGCAATGACCACCTGAAAACCATCCAGCTCTGGAAGAGTCTATTTCTTTTCTGTAATTCTGTCAGAAACGTAGGCTCTTATTTTAAAAACTTTGACAAACATCTAAACTAAATTCCTTAAGTAGGCAAGTCAAGTACAATTCTGGACTTTCCATTTGGCACATAAAAACTCCATTCTGAATTCCCCTTGTGTTGCCTTGCATTTGGTCCTATTAAAATGAATTTTGTTAAGTTCTCCTTGTAGGCAGAAACTCAGTTTTTCTCAGGCACCCCAGTGTCTTTCCTAATCCTGAGAAGCTGTCTCACCTACCAGTGTGACCACAGGAGATTTTATATTTTTTATAAAAGTAACTTCAGATGAAGAATGAATTCATTGTTGTTCCACTAAGCAAGGAGCTGTCGGTATCAAGAACATTTTGAGGCTCGTGAGTATACTACAGTTGAATCCAACTGAAGTACACTCTGTTAATTCCACATCATCATTTTTTAATTGAGTTGTCATGTTGTACTAAGTCAAATGCCATGGAGAAATCAAGTGCACTATAGCATACAATTGCCTTTGTCAAGCAGACCTGTTATCTCTTCACGAAAAGACAATAGGTTTGTTTTACAAGACCAGCCTTCCATTAAACTAACTGATTGACATTAATTAGATTTTTAGCCTCTAATTCTTTGTTGATGAAATTTCAAATTAATCACTCCTTTTACTGAATGCTAAATAACTATTCTAGAGGTCTGCGACCCATCTCTTTTATTCTTGTTTAAATATTAAATCTCCTTTGGTAGTTCTTTTTCTTTGGAATTTCCCCCTTTTTCAAAGCTTTGTTTAAAAATAATATTAGCAATTCAGGGAAGCTCCTCAGCATGCCCTTTTAGCACTCAGGGGTATGTGTTATCCAGGCTTCTGATTTGAACATTGTTTAATTTTAGCAGACATTGCTTAACATCCTTCTTTATCACATACGGCAGACTTCCTATTCCATCCACAACTTTGCATGAAGTGAATGCATCCTCCTGCTTCATTCTGAATACAGAACAGGAAAAAAAATAGAGCATTTCTGTGTACTTTTTGTACTTTACATCATCCTTTGCAGTTTTGCTGCTCACCTCTTGCAGATCTGTTGTATAATTCTTGCCACTATTATCTTTTATGCTGCCTTTCACTTACCTTTCTTCAGCCTTATACATCCATAAGCTCACTTTTATTCCCATATGTATTTTATATGTTCTAGTTTCTTTGCTGTTTTCATTGCTAATTCCGTGTCTCATTTTAAGCATGATACTTTCATGGCCTGTTTTTTGTCCATCTGAGTATGATTTCTTGGGAATTTTGAAGCTTTTACATGTAAAGATACCCTCATATTTTCTTAAAACTTAAAACTTAATATTTTTGTTTGTTTTCAGTTTTAATGCCAACTATTTTTTTAAATTTTGGAGTAATGATTCTTCAGAGTTTTCAAATTTCCTCTAAAATACGTGCATGAGTTTTTAAATATAATTTTGTTTTATGAAGATGTTTTGCTCAAGGTAAGCACAGTGAAGTCATCATCATGAATAGTGCAGTCTGATGTTGAGCATATTTTTTTAAACAGTGTTTCTCATTCAGATATGTGAAACAGATTGTGGGTGATGAACCTGAAGGTTTTGAGGTTCTGATGTGTTGATTTTGTGACTGTATGAAGTCAAATATTTGTCTTTGCTAGAATTTCCTTTGCTTTTCTCAGAGGAGCTGAACAAATCAGCTGGTGCAGAGCCCATGGAAAGCTGTGCCGCTGCGCCAGCGCGGACACTCAGTGCCATCGGCAAATTCCAGCAGCCAGTATCTGCAAATGTGACATACTTTTAACAATACTCAGTGGTATTTGCACAGTAGTACAGTGAAAACTGTTCATTCAGGCCCTCTGGTGTGTGAGCCACGTGCTACATGTCCTGCTCCGTGCTACAATTGCAGTGGTGTTATTATGACTCCCTACCCTCCCGGTGTTTGAGGAGGTGAGGTTTTGGGTTTTGTTCAACTGTATTGGCTACCTATGGCATCTTCCATGTGCTGCTCTGGCACCCTGTCCTGCCCTGAACAGTGTTTGGTGTTTTGGCAGCAAAGAGCTCTGTAGCCCCGCAGATTTAGAGTTACATTTAGGAAATTTTGCAGAGGGAAAGGAACCACCCAGAAGTGGCTGATGCCTGGTGTGAACCCCAGACAGACGGTGTGGCCATCCTGCACTGGATCTGTTTATGATGGGGCTCTGATGGCTCTTCTCTCCATCTCCTCTATTGTTCACTGAGCTCAGGGAGGCTCAGGATGCTGCTGTGATGCAAAGGGTTGTGGGAAGGAGGTTTTGTGAAGCTGATGAGGAAATCTCAGACAAAGCACAGAAGCAGAGAGGAGTGTAAGAACGGGCTGGTAGCTGAAGGTAGAGGGCACAGGGTAGCTCATGTGCACATGACAGCTCATCTTGCAAATACTCCTGTAACTCCAACAGGGTTGTTTCAAGTATCTGAGCACATATCTTTAATGTCTATTCCAAGTAGAAGTGTCTCACATAGCTCTATGTTGCTCTTAGCCCCAAGAGCGGGATCGGGAATAAAATCTGGAATTTGAAATGCAGAGATTTAGGACACTGCAGGCTTGATGTCCTGAGCATAATTGCATCCTTCAAAATATGATATGTTTACCACAGGACTTTCTGTACATCTCATGCACCTCTTCAGATTTTGACTCCAAGTCCTGTGCTTTATTCCCTTGCTCATTAGTACTCTGCAGGTCTTGACGCATCCTCAGCTGCTCTGACTGCTGTGGTAAAGGTAACTTTATTATTAATACAATTAAGAATGTTCATTATGGTTTATTTGACCCTTTTTAATCACTTTAACACTGACTTTGGCTGCTTTGTTTTGTAGCTGCCACTGAATGTTTGAAGACTAAATAACCTTGTACTTCAATCACATCTTCAATGTTTGTGTCTCTAATAGAAAAGTGATTGATCAACTAATTGATAAAACCCAGCTAGGAATTCCCTAAAGTGCTTGTTGGCACCAAAGAGGTGAGGAGAAAAATGGAAAACCTATTTATTCAAATTAACTCAGTAAAAAACAATTTTAGGAAACAATGCCTGCCTCAGTGGTGTGGAAACCTACAGATACAGGCGAAACAACTCTATATAGTGTTTCTCATTTTATTAAGAGGGTCAATTTGTAGCATTTTTGCTATACAAGTAAGGCAGAAGAAAAAAATTAAAACTAGATTCCTGGACACTTGAATGTAAAATGTACTCACCAGCAGTCTTTGTTCTTGCAGCCCCAAGCACAGAATATCTCCTGTGTTGTTTCGTTTCTTGCCTCAATGCATATATTTGAAGTAAGCCTGAGACTCAAAGTCGGTGGTAAAATTCAGCACCTGAGACATGGGAATAAAAGAGAAAGGAGCTGCAAGACATCAGCTGCATGATTCTAAATCTCATTGATTTTTATCTCCTTCCTTGTATGTTAGAGTTCAGGAGAAGCTTTTGCCCCTGCCTCCTGCGTTCTCCGTGAAAATGACAAAAGGGTTGTGTTGGTCTGAAAGTGCTTTGGTGTTGGAGTGCATGTGCATGGACAGATAATTGAGTCACTGTCTAAAACTCTTTGTGCAACTCTTAATGTGTTGCATTTTATTCCGTGGGTTAAACCTAGTCGTGTGGCTAAGCTTTTCTAAAGAAAAGCCCAAAACAAAGCACCACCACTATCACCAAGGAACACAAACCCCCTTAAATCTAACAACAGCAACAAAGAAACCCGAAACAAATCAAGCTCCTCTTTCTTCAGTAATTTCTTTTAGCTGTTAGAAGTGCAAACCAGCAACTCTTTGCTTGTCTGGTTTTTAAAGCCTGACTGCAAGAATAGTCATTAAGGGATGTAAATATTTATTTCACTGAGATGCCAAAATTTGAAAAAAAAAAATTAAATTATAAAATTATGGATACCTGCTCTTTGAAGTTTAGTTAATTGTTTCATTGTCTAGAGTAGGCAGTGGAATAATTAACTAAATAATATGCTTGATTTTCAAACTCAGATGGCTTCCTCAGGTATCTAAACCTTGCAGTATTTCCTCTCCATCTGTCACATTTTCTGCTTTCCCTATAGCCTTTCCTGACAGGATTTATAGTGTCCTCCTCCATTTTCAGTGCAAAACTTTATCCATGGTGCTATTTAAATCTTCAAAGCCACCCAAGTTAATCAAATACATTGTAAAATAAAATATAGAAGTAAGTGCAGACAAATCATTTTAGTTCGCTGTAAATTTTTATTTTTCATTGTGCTACAAGACTTTCCCATAAATTGCAGTAAATTCCAGACTCTTACCTCTGAATTGAGGCCTTTTTCCCACAGCAGGTGGAATTGCATGCAGGAAGGTTCCTCCCCATGTGCAGGGCTGGGGTGGGCAGCAATGGACACTCACAAACTTGAGCTGCCATTCACTTCTACCCTAAGCAAGATTATTGTTATCTCGCTTTGGCATCTTTAGCAGATGTACTTTATAGATCAGATATAAAAGATATAACTTGGAGGGGAGTGTGGAACATTTTTGTCCTAAAAATCTCTAATTCCTGCTCTGCTTTATGTATAGTAGAGGGCTACTGCTGTTACTGCCAGTGCTGCATTGAGTAGCAGAGAAGGTCCTTCAGTACAGCTGCTGCCCATCTGAAAATGCTTTCCTGGCTCTCTGGGCTGCTTTGGAAATGCCTGGCTATTGGAAAACTGGGAGTGATGTACTGATTTGACTAATCTTTATTTAAAAAAAGAGGAAATTTTTTTTTTTAAATTATAAAATTATTTTTACCAAGCTGCTTTGGATTTTCTACAAGAAGCATTACTATATTTTATAGCTATATTACAAGTATGAAACAGGATTAGGTTTAGTGCAGAGAGACTGTGATCTCTTCAAAGAGTTTGCCTGATTATGCTTCTGTGTACCATGAGTTACATATTGTCAAGTGAGTATATTGTGTTAAGGAAGTTACAAGTTCAGTTCAGTACGCCTTAGCTCAGATTGCTGCAAACTGAATAGTTCTAGTTCAAGGGTCTAATAAGCTCCTCAAGTCTGCATGATCTAGCTCAAGATATTTATATCCCCTGCCTGTATGAAGGCTGGGGTGGTTTGTTTGTTCTCGAAAAAGAACAGCTTGAAAGTGCTTTTCTCCTTTCCATAATGTGCTAGTTGGTTTTGGGTTTTTTAAATTATAATTATTTTTCTAGGTTTTTCTTACTTTGCGCACTCACAATACTGTTAAATAAGCAAGTCACACACTCGTGACTTCAGTTCAGTAGGGGTGAAAAAAACATGCACAAACATCAAGAAGCTTAAACTAATTGAATATCCAACTCTGATTTGACCCTAGTTGTTTCTGCAGTAAGATAGTGTGTCGCTTTGTAGCATTGACTACTTTGCATATCATTAAATCCATAATAATTCTAAATTAATTCTAAATCGATACCTGAAGAAAGTTAAGATTGTCAGATACAGCATACATTTGTCACAGGCTTTGAGAGCAATATAAATACTACTCAGTTTGTGAAATGTTTATATTCTTTAAAGTTACATACTGAAGACTTAGGGTCTTTAAAATAGCATTCGTTTCTTACAACTGCAAACCTAACTGATATGAATATTTAATGTAGGAAATTATATTTGATGTTTGGAATACTTTATGAAATACTGGTTATTTTAAGAAGAAAATTTCAAGTGATGTTCAGGTTAACCTTGGAGAGTTGGCATGATGTGTGGAGAGTCAGGCGAAAGCCAGATGGGGGGATGTGAGATAGGAGCTCCTGCCCTGAGTTCAGAGTGTTTGCAGCTCAGAGACCTTTAACTCTTGGTGCAGAAACCATTGTCCAAATACAGCACCCAAAAAAATGTCCTTTTTTTTGGAAAGCCCTTTGTAAGGCAGCAGTAATGGTGAAAGAGGGAAATGCTCTTCTGCATGAACACTTTTGCCTCAAGGAAACCCTTGTCAAAAGTATGTCTTCTACAGCTCAGCATTTTCTGCCTTATTTGGGCATTTTGTGTTGCATTATTTACATGTGTTCATGGAATTAAGTTTATTGAATAAAGCTGGCACATTTTCTTTCTTATTAGCTTTCTGATGCTGCTCTACCTTCTTCCTCCGTGTTCCATTAATAAAAATAAATTAATGTTCTTGGGATTCAGACCCTAAAGGATGAAGTCAGTGTCATATCCTTGCACATTATCATTATGTATGTCCATATATAGATATAGATTTTTATTATGACTCAGTCTTTCTGATGTTCCAGAATTGTCACTGAGAGCTTTTGCTTAGAAAGGAAATAAAAGTAAAGCTGAAAATAGAAAGACAAAAGTTGGGCTTTGTCCTTTGATGTCTTATGAATAGTAAGAATGTATCTGGAAAATGACTGCCTTCTGAGGCCTCCCTCTGATACAACTAATCTTTTAAAATTGATGCTGATACTCACTTTTGTTCAAATCTGAGAATAAAACCTGTTCTAACAATGACCTATGATCTGCTTGTGTTTTTCTCTGCTCTTTTTTCTGCCTCCTTCCCTTCACATAAAGCCTGCTTGTAGTGAAAAAAAGGTCAACATGCTACACACAGCTAGTTTTGAAAAAAATGTAGCTATGTAAAAATGAGTTCACTTTGAGCAAACCTGCTCAAAGTTGCTCTATTTCTCCATTAATGCCATGCCAGCAACTTATTTGGAAGTCCCTATGTCGCTGAGGGTCATACATTATTTTTTGTCTTAGGTTTATGGCTTGGAAGCATATGTATGATCTAGTGAATGCACACATATTATCTGTAACAAAATATGAATTGGACACAGATTAAGTGGAAATTTTTTTCTGAATTCTAGACAGAATTCTGAAGTGCACACAATTGTGTGTGAAGATGAGCTCCAAGTGGTGGTTGCTTATTTTGATTTTTTTGAGGTTTGGCTACATGGTTTTACAACATTTCAGGTGACAAAGTCAGTTGGTGTTTAATCTAGCTGATGAAGGGATCAGCATTATTCCCTCAGTATGTATCTTCATCATGGCAAAGAGACCAAGGACTAAATAATACAAGGCAACATGGCAACAATACAAGGACTAAAAGTACCCTCCAGTATTTTCCACAACCTGCATGTGTGGGCTGGTGAATAATTTCCTTCTACTGGATTAAGTCTAAACAATCTTTTCTAAGGAAGCCAAGCATTTAATGGAAAACTTTGCATTTTAATGTACAGACAAGGCAGAAATGATGTTCTGTATTTAACAGAATTTAATACCACCTATTCTCCAAACGTTCTGCTCATTTAACTCTTAGTATGTCGACCGTATTTCTGTTAGAGCAGGGAGTTCTGAAGGAGATCCGTGAGTAGTGTGAGCATGGTGGCCTTGCAAAGCGAATGTGTTGAAGCTTGTGGAGCTGTTTTCCTTTCCACCACTTACAGTTATGAATACAGTGGCTACTTGAGCAACGCAGACAGACTGTGCAGTTCCATAATGGATCAGTCTAGGAGACAATACTGAGCTAACTCATGGTCTATGAAGCCAGAGCACAAATACTGAAGTGGTTGGGTGTCAGTGGCTCGATTCATCCCTGCAAGATGCATACTGCACTACAGTATTTTGCATTGAGGTAGGCTCCCAGTTGTGGCCTTCCACAAAAAAATAATAATTAAACAAAAAATATGTGTTTTGCATAGCTCAGAAGTAGCTGCCTTTGGTGGCAGCTGTTGAAGCAAGCAGAGCATGAGGGAGACGGGAAGGTGGTGGCGATGAATTCCAGGAGGGTATTGCCTACGAGTGGAGCTGGGCATGTGAGAGCACAGGATCATCTAGCATGGGAATAGATACTTTTAAGTTTCTTAGCTTTGCATAAGTGCTTTTGTTTCAGGGGTACCCATGCATGCTGTCAGCTCTGCAGGGAGGCAGAGTACAGTTAGAAAATTCAGCCCGATGTTAAGTTGAACAAAGTCAGATGATGACATTGAGCACTTGTTTGTAGATGGATGTTCTGGCTTGTTTTTAAGTATCTTTGTACAAACACATAACACTTAGCATCATAACATCTTCATTTCCCAACAGTTAAGACTTACATGCCAGAGTCCTGATGCATATAATGATAACCATGAAACAAATACTTTCTGTACTCCAGAAATTTCTGTTATTTCTCAAGGTAACCTTTTCCCAGGAAAGAGAAATTTCAAAATCAGGAGACGTGTCTTTCTCAGAGTCATTTGCCATACAGCTAGTGCTACACTTGCAGAAGGTAATATTGAATAACTGCAGATATGATCACAGCCCTGTCAATTTTGATCTGAAAACGTGCCTTAAAGTTATTCTCAGCATATTTTCTGGATCACACTCATATTCCTTATAACAGAATTTTTGTCCTCATGATACTGTCCCTAACTGGTCATAATACCTAATTGGGATTATATAGCAGAAATTGAGGTGGGTGCAATTTTGTGCCAGCAACGTACAAGAGAATTACAGTCTTTGTTTGAACCATGCCCATTTTCATAGGAAGATTATTTTTACCAAACTAAGGCACAACAATTATAAGTAATTGGAGAAACCTTAAATCCTTGTCAAAACTGGAAAATGTTCAGGACATGAGTTTTTGAAGCCTGGTGTCTTCACAAGGACTGACATAGGATGCTTAGGACGAAGTATGAAAACACACACAGATTGGAGATTCAGAGACATCTCCTGCCTCTGCCAGCAATCAAAGTTTCAGACTCATGGAACCACAGGTTGCATCAGGATTACTGCAGCCATCCATGAATTCTCCTGTGCTGATGAACTACTGAGGAAGATGACCTCCTAAGAACCAGTAAGGTCGAAGTCTGTTCTATGCACATCCAGGATTACTCACTGGCACAGGAATCTATAGGCTTCTCCTGCTATGAGCATATCTTTTGGAAAACTGTTCACTTTTTTTTATAAGCTACTTTGTTATCATCCTCTTCTCTGCATGCAAATTCTGCTATACTCCTTGGTAAAACCTCATCTTCCAAATCACGTTTTTCAAGAGGATTTATCTTTTCTTTAAAGACGAAGGCTTGGCTCATACAGTTGTGTCCCAAGTACTTCATTCCCAACTATGCCAATTATTTGCTTTGATTTAAGACAAGACTCTTTATCCATTTTGTGGAAGCAGAGGTAATATTTTTCTCTAGAGAGGAGTTTAAATTTTTTTAATATTTAAAGATACTGCACTACTAGGTCCACACTATATCATAATATTTTATTCATGAACTGGGCAAGTGAATGCAGCCTGTAGTACAGTGAGATCATGAGATATTGCTTGGGTGACAGCTTAAATTTACCTAGTGCTGAAGATTTGGTGTACAGCTGAATAGCTCTGTCTGGCCTTTCAGAAATATACATCTGAAATACACTGAGCTTCTTCCTTAAACAACACTCCATCAAAGATTGTTTTTTAGTAGAAGTAAGGACAAATTGTTTACATCCTATCGGTACATGCAAAGAACTTGACTCCTATGGAATGGTGGTTAAATATTCTCTGAATTTTCCTATGAGATGTCAGCCCCTTTTATTCAGGCTCACATTCTTAAAATGTAAAAAGCCCTTTGGTTCCACAGGCCTTCACTGTCCATATTTGGCTGCTTACCCAACCTGGTATGCCAAAGTCAGTTTGCTGATTCTGGCTCTTCTAGAAATTGGTGAAAGAGCCAAGCTGTATTTTTGTCTCAGAACATGTCAGGGAAATAGTGATTTATTGCATTTGTTTCCAAGCTGAAGTACAGTGCAACAGGCTTGTTTTCATCATGTTTTCTCCTGGTCTAAAGCACACACTAAAATGGGTGTGTACTTGCAACGCAGAGAGAAAATTATTCCCATTAAGTGGCGTGAGTGGCTGCTTGCATGTGGGTGACACTGAGCAAATGCTTCTGAAATTAACTGCTGAAATATAACATGGCACTGTCGTGCCATAAGGTTCCTGTAGGAATCCATTCTCCCTGATCTGAAATGTGGAAAGAATGTTATCGCTCTATAGCCGCCACTGCTTGTACCTCAAGGAGTGTGTCTCTCTTTTGATAAAAGCATTTTCTGAAGATTGTGAAAATATAGGATCAGAAAGGAAGGTCACTTGCTTGTCTGGATGTTTTTAAAGGGATATTTATTCTCTGCTGTGGTGTAAATTAACTGAAAAACAACTGTGCTATAAATAAATGGACTGCTGTGGTAAATTAGTCAAGAAATATGTTGTTCTCTAGGCATTATTTTAAATGATGTGTTCTATCCAATCCTATCCTGTCCTATTCTATCCCATTTTCATTTTTTAAAATGATACTACATTCCTTAAATGATAATAGTGAGTTTAAATGCAGCAAACAAATGTGGTGTAGTGCTGATGTGCAGCAAACAGTGTGGTAATGTGGTATAGTCCAGGAATAGTGCAAAGCCGCTGCTGCGCCAGTTTCTCTGTGCCAGCTCAGGGCTGAACTACTCTGAACTGAACAGCCTCTGTTTTCATGTTTTCCATGAACAAAACTGAGAAATTGTTTAATTGTTGACCCTCAGAGTGAAAAAGCTGGTCCATTAATGTATAATGTCTCCTGTTATATTGTGTTTATTGATTCATGGGGCTAGAAGCGCGGATAACGATGAACTTGCTTTAACAGCAAATTACTATAATAATCATGATTGTTTGATGGCACCCCTTCCCCTTTTCATTCACTTCTGCAGCACTGTCTCATCTCTTATACTACTGCTGGATTGTCTGTCCTCCTTTTTGGTGTCTAATGCCAAGTTTTAATTCCTCATTAGACAATCAAAGAACTTTGTGTGCACCAGGACAAACCAGGTTTTCATAGTGATGTATTTGCAGTTCTTCTCTGGGTCAAGTTCAATAGAAAAACAAAATACCTCCTGGATACCTCATTTTAGAAGCTGTTTTGTATCTCACAGTAGCGCAAATAACCGTTTGTCTAAGAAATGAAGAGCTGGTGTAGACTGACCTGTATGTATGTTAAACTGCCTCTCTTTTATTTGCATCTTTGCTCCTGATTTTGGCCTTGGCAGGTTCAGAGCTCTGCAGGGAAAAACTTCGTAAGTGCTGTACAAATCTTTAGTAAATTAGGCTGTAAGGAACATCAAAGTAGCATCCTATCTCATTATCTAGAAAAGGCATGGCTTGCTGCAGAATTTAATGGTGATTGTTGAATTAGATAATGGGGTTTACGCTGGCTACTGTAATCTCTGGTGATGCAGATGGATAAGCCATTATTCAACATGCAGCTTATAGAAATAGAGAGTAGATAGCTCAAACTTGGATGAGGAAGTGTTGAAGATATTTGAGAGGGAGAGGGGAAAGAAGCTATTGATCAGTGAATACTTATGTTTGATGCATTTAATCTTTCTCATAATGTACATGGTATTAAATGGATTTTGCAGGTTTTATTTTGTAGGAAAAATGCTTAAAGAGGAAAATGCCTAATTCACTTAAGTATGAGTAGTCTGAACTCCAGTAATAGGATGTACAAATGCATGTGAACTAAAACCTTGAAAACTAACACATTGTGACAGGGAGTGACTGCAGCTGCTGAAGGTGACTAAGCCACAGTAGAAAACTCCTATAATTGTTTGTTTTGATAATTTCTATTAGTTTTTGACTTTTTACAATTGCTGATCAAACTAAGTTTTAAGGGTAGTTTTTTCCCAGTGTGGACAAATACTTCTTTGTCTGGATTTGAAGCCAAGGCACTGGACTTTCCTCCTTATCAATAATATGAAAGGACCACAAATTATTCTCTTCATCCCCTGCCCTCTACAAGAAAAGATAAGGTAAAAAGCTTCTATAGGTATGATAAGTTAGAGTAGACCTGTAAAGTAATTGAAAAGGTGATTTATTTCCAGTTTCAAAAAAAACATCACTTTCTGTGCATGTGGCTTTTAGGCAAAATTTGATGTGTGATTTTGAAAACAGAACATAAGTGTTATGGTAGGCTAAAGAAGAATTTAATTCAGACAGTAAAAAATTAATCTGACTGTGAATTATCAAATTTCTGGCTGATTATTCCAGCATTATACACTAGGTTTCTCTGAAGCTCTGCAGTGAAGAGAATGAAACCAACATATCTTGTTCAAGTATGACCATTCATTACTTCTGGTGCACGTGATTGAGGTCAGGCTCTGGAACCTGTAGATGGCCATCATGTGCCCATGGAGATGGATAATAAAGTTATCCAGAGGTGAAATATGTTCCATCACCTGCTGGGCTCTAGTGAAATCTCACCAGCACAATATGGATTATATTTCTAGTGCTGTGTGTAGCACGATTATGAATTGATTTATCATGCACCTGTGCCACTTATTGGTTTCAATATATCACTCCAGATACAAAGATGGTCTGATATGGCTTCTGGATCAATTTTTTTGCAGTTATTTTATTGGCTTTTGAGTTATGCAGTGTCTTGGAGATGGTCTTCATTTTCCATGCATTACTGCAGAAGAAGATAATATTTTAGGACAACTAAACTACCTGTTAAGTTCCTTGATTGAAGATGTAAAGCAGTTATGCAGTCAGCAGAGAAGAAAGTTCTACTAATGGTTGCAAAGTATTTACATTCTGATTGCTCCTTTTAAAGACTTACTTGACCAGGGCTGTAATTGTCTGTGCTTGGTCTCTGCCCTAAAGAGTGACGGTATTGTTCGTGTGAGGGAGATTTTTATCTGCTTTTCTTTTTAAACACCAGCCAAAATGGTTTAGTCATTATACAGAAACATGAGAAAACTTAACAGTTCCGTTATCCCTGCTGGCATTATGCAGAATTAGAAAAAAATTGAAAAGGCTAATTAAAAAAAAAGTGAAATATAGAATTTGGGGTCGAAAAAAATCCTTCCCTTGGAAGAGTAGTGGTATATTTAACTATGTTCAGCAGTGGGAAAATGTTCATTTTCATGTTGACTCATAGAGCTGGTTTTAACCTCACATGTCAGTGTTCCTCATGAAATCTGGCACGTACGCATGCTTGAATATCACTCTCTGAGATGCTGTGGATGTTTTGTGATGTACTTACTCCTGGTCATATTTTTTTTTATGCATATAGAGGGTGTTTTTCTGAGACTGGGGGAAGAAAAATGAAAATGAAAGCGTTTGCTTGGCTGTTTGAGTACAGGGCAATCACCAACTGTGTCACATTTTCCATGTCTTTTGTTCAGGGTTGTGCTCAGGTGAAATTAGAAATGTTCTTCTCTGTGGTCCTGTGGCAAAAGGGTTTCATCAGCATCAGGGTGGTCCTTGAAGATCAGGGTAGAAGTGGGCTCTGAAACACCTCTTCTCCTGTAGAGTCTAAATAAGGGACAGTCCAGGGAGATTTAAATCACCTCTTAAGCACTGGAAGACATTGTCTGAATACTGCCTCTAGTGTGACAGGCTTCTGGAGCTTTTCAGAATGTCCAAATCGTAGTGGGATTTTACAGTTAGTTCACTAGGGGCAACCATCTTCTGATTTCCTCAGTGATTTGCCTAATGCACAAAATTGACACTGAAAAATATTCAGAAGAAGATCAAAACCAAAACATGCTTTGCATTAGCCCAATATGTGTTTTTCTAATACAAAGTTTTGATTTTCATGGAGGTCTGGGACGTTGTTTCCTCCAATTCCCCAATTTCAGCTCAGTTTGAGAACAGTCAATTATTGACTTAATGTTTGAGAGAATTTAGACTTAGAGCAACTTAGAAAGCCCACTGTTCATAAAGGATAGTTGCCTAGTTTCTTTAAGCTATTCACAAAACTCTTTTAAAGATGTAATTGAAATCTTCATGATATTATCCTTGTTCTCAAAGTTATAACTTCCATTTATAGTACTAGCATGCAATTGTTACACTATAGCACTAAACTCTGGGTAGTATTTATTAAATGTTTTTAACTGGAAGAACTGGGAGCATTTAACAAAGCATTAGTAATACCTGTAATTACCCTCCTAAAGGAAGTATTCATAGCCCCAGTTTTCATATAAAAGAAGACAGAGAGATTGAGTCATTTGCCTTAGGTTACAGATAAGCCAGTGTCAGAGTGAAAGTGTAACCTGTGGGTCCTGATCTCTGAGAACTGAAATCAATCTAACACAGGCAAATGTTTTTCACTGCATGGGAATTCCTTTGTATGAGCAAGGGGAATAGGATAGATGGGTAGTTTTTATGAGTGAGTGCTTGTGGAATTATGTACTAATTTTCTTTGACTTGTTCTCATAACTTTTTTTTGCGTTTCTTTTTGGAAGAGTAGTAGTCATATTTGCAACAGTGCTAAATAAGAATGCTTGTCTTCAGTATGTTATTTTCACTATGGTATTACAAAAAATAAAAGTACATACAGTGCTTTTGTGAGCATTTGAATTGTAGATTGGTTTTTAACTGTTCAGTTGCAATGGTACCAAGCACTACCAAACAGGGCTGACACAAGTGATATGGAAATATAGAACAATGAAATTTTTGCATCTCTGAGGAGATTCAAATCATTAGACTGTGTAGAAGAAAGCACATTTGAACAGATATCAGCCATATGAGAATAGAGACTGTTAACTGAGTGAAGCTGATTCCTTGAATATAAAAATTCTTTATTTACATAACCAAAATTATGCTACTATAGCATTTTTTCTATGAGAAATTATCTGTATTTAGAGCTATGAAAATATGAAAGTTCAAATTACTGTTATGATTTTAGTAGTTAAAATTTTGTTTTAAATCAAGTGTATAGCTTAGTCTTTATATCAGTTTCTTAAGAAATAACAGCTTATAAATTAAGCATCATGTCAGAAGAAAAGAAATTCTGTATTGAAAAGGTAATAGGTATAATGAAAAAATTATGTGTCTGAAGTTTCCTTTTTCATTTGGTACAGGCCATCTTCTCAGTTTTTACTCAAATAAAGAGATGATTACAAACCTTCCCATGGTCTGTGCTATATTAAAATAGTATTCATGGCTTTTTGCATTTTGGAAGATAACCCCACTGATTGTAGGATCTTCTGCCTTTGTTATTGTAGGAAGGGAGTCTGATGCGGTATTGGTTTCTAACATAAATCCTTCACAAGTTCATTGCATTACATTTTATAGTGATATAGCAGGAAACAAAGACTATTTTATAGCCCCTGTGGAGAAAATAACCTACTCTGCTCTTCAGGTCCTCAGACCTGTGCTAGCACTAATCTTTTTTCTGCTGTTAGTGATTTTGGAAAAAATCTATTACTTTGCACTACTGTGATGCTTTGTAAAAGAAAAAATACTGATTTTTAAAAATAAATGTAATAATAAAAATATACTCAGTGATGACTTTGGTCTTTTTATGTGGGATTGGGTACCTTACTGAAAATAATCTATTAAATATACTATAAGTGGTTCTGAGCTGTCTTGACCTGATTAGAAATGAGTTGTTGGTATTACGATTTTCAAGATCAGTATTCAGTCTGCAGTGCTGCATGAAATTTTGTAGATTGAATGTATTTGGAGTAAAACTGGCAGATCTACTTCAGGAGAAGTAATTAATGCTAGTTGCAAGGTATGCTGTTGTCATGACAAAATCCAAACATTCAGTTGAACATACCTGTGCTCCTGACCACTGATCTTTGTGTCTCATTTGGAGACTGTTGTATGTGTGTGGCCCATGTCTGAATGGCAGTTGTTCTTTAATGGGCAAAAGAACAAATCACTGCGGGGGGGAACCAAACACTTTTAGACGTATACCTGGGAAGTAAAGTCAAATATTTAAGAGCATCAGATAAAAACTGTGGAGAAGCAGAAGAAGAGAATGTAAAATGGTGAATTTTTCAACAGTGCAGTTATACTGTCAGGTAACCAAATTACTTCGTCATGCAGATGTAAGAGTACCTGTATGTCGACCTTCAAGCAGCACATGGTTACTGGGGGACCAATGATGCAGTTAGTCCAGTGTATAACATCTGAGTACCAAATGCTTAAAGGAAAGTGCGGAATGGGTCAAGAGGTTTCTTTGGTATCTGAACTGGTTGAGACACTGAAGAATTGGGTTCAATAAGGTTTTCAAAATGTGATAGAAAACTTGTCAGCAACTCTAGAAATTCCTATTTCTCTAAATATCATACCATGAGCTAAATATCATTCTTCTCTACTTGATTTCTTTACGATGTGACAGGGAAATCCATGCATCGGTTGCTCAAGAAAGATTGTTTTGCTTGATCAGGTTTGATTTGATACATTCTTTGTTTCTTTCAGAATACCTTTGTCATGGTACTGCATTAAATAAAAAAGTGTTACATCAGCCCTCTGTAGCGTGTGCTTTTGTTATACAGCATGCTTATCATGTTTCCTCAAATTTTATCTTTGTAAAATAATTTTGCAGCCTTTTAAATCACTCTTTTTGAGGGAATACTGGTATTGCTCTATACTTCCCTCCCCAAACCCCTCTTAGCTCTTCAATAAATGGATTCAGCCCTTTCGATTAAGCATAAAGCAGACTAATTCAGCTAGAAATGGATTTAAACTTGTACTTTTATGTTTTGCTGAACCTTGGCCTAAAAGAATACATTGTTTAATTCAGAAGCCTTTCTTAAATAGGATGCAGACACTGGTGAATGAATATTAATTTCTTTTTAGCTATTTTTGGATTAGGTTAATAAAATTACTGAGCATTTAATGAAAGACTGTTTTTAATATTTTTATTCTTATGCACTGTTATGTAAGTGTGTAAAGATTTTTTCGGATCCTAAGTTTTCCTTTGCTCCATAATGGATCTACACCACATTTCAAAAATACACTTGCGTTTACTGTAGGACCCAAATAATGTGGTGCTAAATTTTGGCATATAAAGGGTTCACCAGGATAAATCCTCCACTTATCAAAGTTTAGAAAATAAACCTTGACTGACCTTTAACTTTAATGTCATAATCATGACTATATAGCATAGAACACCATATAGGATTTCAGGTGAAATCACTGAATTTATTTTGAAACAGTTATAGGACATTGGAACAAATCTGTTCCCTTTGATTCCAACAAGCCACATGCTGCAGCAGCTTTGTTAATCTTCCAGTATATGTAAGGCACACCACAGTTTAAATCTTTGTGACGGATAGGTACACATACACAAACAATAAAATGATTGTATGAATTAGGTGAAAAAATTTTATAAGGTGGATTTGTTAGGATTAACTTCTTTCAAGGCCTGAGCTGTGGGAGTGCAGTGGGAAATGTAATACGGTTTGGCTGATGAGTCTCCTTCTCTCCCCCACCCCCTGCCCTTTTTCTTCAGTTTCCAGCCCGAAACCTGAAGCTTTCCCAAATCCACGTCCAATCCACAGGGATAAGTTGCTGGAAGTCAGTTAGCCTTCCAGTGAAATGTGCCTGGTCTGGGGCACTGACATCTGTGGCCATGACCTTCCTGTGAACCCTCCAGCAAGTCTATTGCTGTTTTTCTGCATTTCATTCAATATACAGGGCAAAGATTTGCTAATTGCATTTACTGGGCTATGCTACCTTTAAAACATTGCTTTTACAATGTCTTTTCCCCTCAATCCCTGTTTTTTTTTTTTTTTTCCACTTTTCTGCAGTATCTGGAGAGTATCAAACTGATATTTGCAAACAGAATATGAGCTTTTGAAGTCCAGATATTTGGAATATTGCTCAGCTTTAATGGTGAGAATAAGTATATTAGTGAGAAATATTAAAAACAACTGGAGTCCTAATGATGTCATGCCTGAAAAAATGATTATTCTATCTGTAGAACATTTAATTTCCAAAAATTAAATTATGCATAATTTCCAGATTTGTAATAAAATAATTAGTGCCTGTACTTTCTCATTATTGTCTGATTTTCTCCAATTTCTTTGTATGAAAGGGGCTTTGTTACTGAGTGAGGAGTCATAATATAGTCAAGTTTTACACATTTTATTGTCTTGACTTCAGCTCCACGAATTACATGTGTACTTGGGAAATTAATTCACAGTACCACAGAGGCTGGCAAGCTTCCAGATTTTAATTGCTTACCAGTGAGGCTCAGGGCACTGTTCTTCCTAGGATGGGAAAATGAAAAAGAAACAAACCTCAGTTGTGCTAAAGAAAATGAAAATTACCTTCTTGAGACGAGTACTCACTGATATGTGAAAAAAAGAACGGCATCGTAGCTATCATTGCATATTGGGCTCTGTGGCTGAATTAACAGAATTGGAAAACTAAGGAAAGTTGGAGCTGTCATGGTATTTAGCCAAGTCCTACTTTTTTTGTAACTAACATCTTTTTAGGCAGACTGAGATAGCTGATAGGAAAAAGGGACTTTAGATCAAAATACGTGGGAAACGTTGAGAGGAAGGATGGGCTGAAAAGCTCAGTTTTGGCAAACCAAAGAAGTAACCTGAGCACGTCAGCTGCTATGTGCAGGTACTGCTCGAGGAGGTCAAGTGATGAGATCCTGTTACCGAAAGCCAACAAATCTGGATTTCGATCTCTGGCTCCACAAGAGACTCCAGTCCACTTGTTTCTGTTGTGCTCACTCTGCAAGAGGGAATAGTTTTTCACCTTTTGCCTAAAGATCTCTTCCTCTCTCTTTTTCAAAGAAGCATTTTCCATTGTATAACTTCATGTTGTTGCTTTCATATCTCCATCTTGTAAGTGTGCAACCATCATGATGCCAAAAAACTAGTGAGAATAACAGAGTGGAGGAGTGATGAAGGGTAAATATCTGAACTTAAATATTAACTATAAATGTAATAAGGTCTTTGCAATTTATTGCCATCAAGCTGTCTAGATATTATCTGCAGATGTTATCTATTTAATACAGCTTCAAAAGGATCTTTGAGAAGGAGAATGGTGTGTTTCACTTGCTGACACTAGAGCAGCAGCTATGTAAGACTGCAAAAGGGAAAAAAGAAGAAAAGAAGACACTGTTGGATAGGCTCAAGCCTGGGTTCTTCTAGGCAGATTGAGTCAAATGTGAAGTGAGTTTTGAGTTTGTTCCAAAAGTGGGTAAAGAACTAGTGGAACTCTACTAGAAAGAATCTTTATTACACTGTGTATGCATAGATGAAAAAGAACATGCTTTAATTTGGATATGAGAAGCTTGGGATACTGTGGAGGAGGTGAGATGTGGTAATTAACAGCTGTGGGCAAGCCTGGTGGTTGGCTTGGTGTGGCTGTTTGGGTGTGTGTCTTTGTTTCAGTGTTGTTTACTTGGGGTGTGGACAGCCTGACACTGATTGTCTTCTAATGGGACTTCGAGTCTCAGCTCCATTGCTTCTCCTGAACTTTCCTTTCATAACTATTAATTGGCTTATACAAAAAATGGAGCAACCCCTGTATTTTTCATTGTTCTTTCCATTGCTAGCCTGGTAAATGACAGGAATGAGATCAGTTCAGTTTAGCTGCAGGAAAAACATTTCCATGCAGTTCATCATGGACTCTAAAATACATTCACCAAGCAAGAGAAAACTGCTTACATGACTTAAGATCTCTTTATCCATCAACAATTACATGCTCCAGTAGATCTTGTTTAATCTCAAGATGCTAATAATATGCATGCTAGAAAGAGTTCTAGTTATATTTGTCGGATCCAAAACTTTATAAGCCTTGCTATTCATTCAATAATGTTCACGCTCACCAATGTTCATGCTTGTTAAATGTAACACTCATTAAAAATATATAATCCATATTCATCATTTTAGTTATCCATCACTAAATCAGATTAATAGATCACCATGCAATTTTACATTCTTTTTACAACTTAATGGAAATGATCCATTATTCAAATACTGAGCATTGCCCATCTGCACTCTTCGTATTTCTTTCCTCCAGTTGAGTCACCCATTAATGAGTGATGAAAAGTGAAAGGTTGACAAATGAGATTGGATATCTTCAAGTTGTTGTTGCCAAGACCCCTTGTAGGGTTTGGTCAGTCTTCTGGGTCATGACTCTCTGCTTCTGGCTTCTTGTGCATCCGCAGGTGGGGTACTCCTGTTTTGGCAATGCCTCTGAAAGATGGCATCTCTGACTGGATTAATGTATTCGCTTACTATGTTTGATGACTTTTCATACTTCTCATTTTAATCCATTTTTTAAAAATGGACTCATGTCTTGGTAGTTTCTGTCCCACAACAGGAGGTCTGTTTTAATCAGAACACTTCTATAAAAGGGATCTTGCTGGTAAATATTGCATTTGTTTTGCCAATACTGCCATCTAAACACATGTATCATTGTCATGCATTTTGAATTCTGTGTATCTGGGATAGGCAGGACGTTTTGTGTCTTTCTCTTCTAGTCTGTGGTTCCTAAGTACACTAAGGAGGCAAAAGATAATGACATCATACTTAACTTCAATATTAATCATGACAATAACTGACTTCAAGCACATCCCTCACTGATTTGTTTCATCTGGATTTAGCTCAAGCAAAGCCTTCACTTTAAGAGATTTCTCCCTCAGGATTTCCCTACCTGTCTCTGTTATTAATTCTAATTGGATTTGTCTTGAGCAACACCTCTAGAGGAGGTGGTTGCTGAAAACCAGTGTGTAGCAGTTGGTCCTGAGACAACAGCCCCCGTCTCTCAGACCTGTCACCATGAGGCTTGTGAATAGGGTCTGAAAGCTTCTAAAAGTGTTAGCAGCTTCTCAGCCACTGTCAGTACTAAATGATGCAATTGTAGGAAAAACTCTTGGCAATATGTTCTCCTGTTCAAAGCCAGCAGTCAGCTAGCAGGTATACAGTGTGCCTCAGTTTCTGGTCAGTTTATGTTGCTCAGTACACAGAGATGAGTGCTAATAACCAGGCTTAAGAGTTTCATGAGAATTGCTAAGAAAAAGGTGAAAAAGGGGTGGAGGAGAGGTAAAGCTGGTTCTGGTCATTGCAGAAAAAAATTACTTTCCAACCCCTGTGAAAGCTTGAACAGCTCATGATTAGATTTCTCTCTGTAATGTTTTTTATATGTGTATATAATTCCTTTGGACAGGGACTGACAGGTAGAACACATTATATATTCTTTTAAAAAATACAGCTTAGTAAATCCAGCACATTACCTTTTGTCTTCCTTTATCCATAATTTTGCCTCTGTAATTCATTCTGTTTGAACTTAACAAAGAGCTGCTTGTTGAGGCTGCAGTTGGTAGGAACGCTGAGCAGGTTATGTACTGGGGGAACAGCAGGAACACCTTGTTTCTGGCCTTCCCTGACACAGCCAGTGCCCAGGAGCACTCCCAGAAGCAGTGTGGTGCCCTCTTGAACCTGTTTCCCATTGGGCCAGTGGCCTGGGAAGGCTGTGCACCAAGCCAGGTCTTTTCTGAACCTGCTCTTTTCCTCCCAGTTTTCCTTTTTCTTTCTTGCCTTGTTTTCCATGTCTGCTCTCTGCCTTCTCTCCCAAGCTGCATCCTGAGGTCTGCTGTTAAGGGGAGTGGGTGCAAGCTGGGCTTGCTCTCTGTGAAGTGTTTTCAGAGAGCAACCTTGTAACAGGCTGAAAGGTGAGAATTTTTTTCTTTTTCCTCTGTAAACACTTTAAAAAGCAGCTTTGGCAATGAAATAAACCTTCAGAAGTGATACTAGAAGTAAAAGTGAAATTTTTTCACAGTGTAGAAAACATATTGTGCAATGTGTGTTTTAATTACAGGAAAACAATCAAAGAAACCTGTGAAGTCTGCAGTTTTTGTGATTTGATAACAGCAGCTTTGTGAATTGCTGAGAGAAAAGTGTTGCCATGCTGTGAAATCATCAGATGCCCCCATGCTTGCCCTATATCTGTAAGGCAAAACAAACTCCATTTTGTGTTTATCTAAAGCTTACTTGCTGCTGTAAGCTTCTTCACAAACCAAGACTGGATCTGAGTTACTGATCACTGAAGAGATAGGTACTTTAATAAAATAAAAATAAAGAAAACAATGGTAAATCTTATATCAATATTTTAAACATTAAGCAAATGTGTTCCATACACATCATTTCCTAATCATGCATTTTGCAGCAGATTATTTTTGCATGTAGGTCCACTGATGCAGTTTGTTCACGTGTTGTACAACAACATTTGATTTCACCTGCATGTTTCCCGCTCAGGAAAAGTGACCAGATAACCTGTACAGATAGGATGTGAGCTTTGTCCTACAGCTAAAACATGATGAACCAATTTGTACTGACCTTTCTAAGTATTTGGATCGGCTCTTGGATTATGAACATTTTCTTCTAATGTTCAGTGGTTTGCTAAGATTACTGTTTTCATTTCTTGTTCTCATCTCTCTGCTTGTTCTGCCTTTGTATTTCCTACCCAAATATACTTTTTCTGTATGTCCTTGTGTTTCTTTCTGTCTTTTTTTCCCCTGTCCTTTCTAACTTGAATTCCTTTGATATTTTTCAGCATCAAATAGCTTCATCCTTGCATCCTTGCCATGACTCTATAAAGTATTTCAGGGGCAGTCCTCCTTCAAGATCCCCTAATATTAGAAATGAAACAAAACAACAGAAATAATACATCTTCCTACATTTCAGTATTTAGCTCGTGTGTTTTGTTGGGGCTGTGTGCTTTGTTCATACAGCAGAGAAACTTATTTGGAGAACTTAAAGGCTGAAAAGTACCACTGGAGAAAGCAGTTGGTTAAAGGGGTTGCTATCACATGCAAGCACAGTATGTTGGAAAAAACAAAACCCAAAAAACTACTAGAAAAGAAAGTTTTGTTGGCTTTTTTTTTTTTTTTTTTTTTTTTTTTTCTTCTCCTTTTAAATATAGTGTAAATGGCAGTAGGGGGTCTTCAGGAGGGATGTGAGCAATGAGGAATCTGTAAATGAATCATTTGCTCAACAGAGCTTCTCATGTGTGAAAGGGGCATTGGAAGGAGGAGTGGGAAGTCACACTGTCGGCAGAGGAAAGAGGCAGGGGAGCAACTTCATGAGAGATCAGGATGGTTTTGTGGACTGTATAATTCAAGTTCAATGGAGCTTCAAACTGGAACAAAGAATTTTGGATGACAATCTGGCCTTTTCAAAAGATGAAGGGGTTGTATCCTCCTTAAATATTTAAAGAACACAGGGAGCACTTTGAAAAGACTAAAGCATCAAACTAGGCAATTAAAAGAGAGAAGATTCTGCTGAGATCCTGTTTCTGAAGATGTACTGAAGAGGTAAAAAAGCAGTCCAAATGCTTAGTACACAGAAGACAGAGGGCAGTAATTGCTTAAGCAAATGAGTGTTTAAAAAAAAAAAATGGTGTGCAATGCAAAAAAGGCCAGTGTTCCCAATATGCTGTTGAGAACCTGAGCACGATTGTGCACGTTTGCAGTAGAAATCCATGCACTTGCATGGCAGTGTGTAATACCCCTCTGTGCTGCTGAAATTAGGAGCCTTCCAGCATCACCCATCCCTGGAGGATTTCAAGGCTAGGTTGGATGGGGTTTTGAGCAACCTAGTGGAATGGAAAGTGTCCCTTCCCAGAGCAGGGAGTTTGGAACTGGATGTTCTTTAAGGACCCTTCCAACCAATACCATTCTATTATTCTATGATCCTGCTACTTGCATAAAGTTCTTTCATTCAGCCTCTGCCCATCCTGTTATTGAGAACTGATGGGACATCCCAAGGTACAGATCATTTTGTAGGTGTTTGAAAAGTCATGGATTTTTCATGGCTAAAAATATCTCCAAAGTATTTAATTGTAAGATTTATCAATTAGCAAGAACCTCACCACCCTCAATCCCTACTGCCACATGGAATTTACTCCTGAATTAGGGGAATCTTTGATATTGCTAGTAGTACCTGTAATGTGCTTTAGGGAAGCATAAATGGGAAAGGCATAGGTCATTCCATAGTGGATATTCACAATTGAAAGAATCCTAGGAAAATAATTGGTTTCAGAAGACTTTTGATTTGTGATTAATTATTCACAGCACAATTTCTCTAGCCTGTCTTGATCTTATACTTTAATCTCTTCAATTTGTCTGGCTTTCATTGGTTTTATTTGTAAGTTCATTAAAATTAATCTTTCTGAGAAAGAAGTCTGACTTTGAATATAATGTTGCTTGTGCAATGAACGTGGGCATTTTGCTTTGTTACATGCATATGTATTTTGTGGAGCTGCATATGAAAGGGTGGTCATGTGGGTTAGATGAATGTGCAATCAGTCGTCTCTGAGCATAATATGTTACACAGCTTCTATTCTAGAGCACAGAGCATCTGTGTGGACATGTGCCACACAGCAGCACTGCCTTCACAGTGCAGTATGTTTTTTGAAAAAGATAAAAAGTACCACTATGAATGGATTGAAATTATTTGTGAGTGGACAGCAGGTGCGAAGCTCGGGGTATAGTGGTTGTGTGCTGGATTGGGTTTCTTAGTCCTCATTATGTCCAACATGTATCTTAAGGCTGGAGTTGTACAGGCAATTCAATGCTCAGAAACTGCTCTGGTACAGAAAGGGGCAGCTCCTTTCCCCCTCCTCCCCCAGGTACAGGCCACCCGTCCCCGTGTCATCCCGTGCGCAGGGGCCGATGTTGGTGTGGCTGCAGGGAGAGCGGGCAGGGCATGGGCTGGCTCACAGCCTTGGGCACGGGAGCAGGTGCCAGCCAGGTGTTTTTGCAACACTTTCTCCCTCTACTCACTCCTCTTGCCCAGGGTTTTGGTACAAATGTGGGAGCCGTGGCCTGCAGCAGGGCTAGGGGAGCAGGGCTGGGGACAGCCTGGGCATCTACTGAGGGCATCAGCAAGCTGTGTTATAGAGAAGCAGGACAGCACTGCAGTTTATCAAAGGCAGCTGGAAGGGTGGAGAACAACGGTGTTTGGGAGCATTAGAGCTAACCAGGTTAGGTACTCATTAAGATTGGTGTGTGATTTACTAAAGTGGTATTTTAATATATTGGTTGACAAGAAAAAAATGAAATAATGCTTTGGCAAATTTGCTAATTTCATTCCTATATGATCTCTTTGACTGTAAAGTGGCATAAAATCCCCTCTGATTTGGGTCTCTGTTTTATAGCTATTTGTTTGAATTTCATGTGCCTTCTTTTGATCTCTTTAGAAGTATTTCTGTACCCCTCAGCAGATACCTTCTTGATCAGGTAGTAGCGTTTCATCTGAGCTTTTTTCAAAATTATAATGATGCTCTGCTAGTTCCTATTCCAGAAGGAGTAAGTATCACTTTGCTTTAGTCGTTATGAAATTACTACTTGGATTTTGTCCTCTGTATTGATTTTAAACATGCTTTATGGCTCAGCTGAAAATAGTTGAATTTGCTTAGCCCTCTTTTGTGAAAAAATAATAAGCCTGAGTTAATATTTCTTAATTAGCAGTGCTGGGTCTTTGCTGATAAAAGTCACTTTGAAAATGAATCCAACCAAGGTTGCTATAGTGCTAGAGATACTCATTAGGTATTTCTGCCCATAAGACTGTTCCAGATGTTCCCCTGGGTTTTACTGCTGCTATTTGGAATGATTGGTAGTGGATGGGAGGAGTTTGGGGAGTAAGTCCTCAAAATAGCAGGTCTTCAATTTTGCAGTTGGCCAGTTTGGACTAGCAGTCAGTGAAAATAGAGTTTAAGTGCCATTTAAATCTGAGCTGAGATTTGAGATCTTTTCCCAGGCAGGCTCTTCATTAATTTTTGCTGATAAATACCACTTGGAGCTTTACATGTAGAATGTAGCACATACTTTTCCTCTTCTTCCTGAAGTTAGTGTCAAAGTTTGTAGCACTGAGAGGCCAGGGAGGAAACCCAAACCTTAAACCCTCTAGAATTAGTCCAGTATCCAACTCAATTTTAATTCTTGGTAATTGCAAATACCACCACAATCATATGGGACCACAGATTAATCCTAACGTCTTTTTAATTTTAGATTTTGATTTCATTACTTAAATACTGACTGCATCTGGAACACTGGCAGATTATTCCTAGTATTTTGCTCTAGCAAGAGTAGAATTACTAACTTTTTCAGAGGTTTGGCTTAACTCTTAACTTTTTAGCTCATAAAAGCTTTGCTGAGTTTAAGGTTCCGAAAAGAGACATGCTGCTATCAGGGAGTGAATTGGTTTGTTACAAAATACAGTTGTCAGTTCAGCCATTTACATATTATAAATGTAGTGTTAAGTAAATATTTAACTTCAGTCATATTTGCTTTGCCAGCTGCCTTCATAGACAAAATTTTAAGCGGGTATATTGAGAATTTCACTAATTTTTCTGTGTTTTGTGTGGATGTATGTCAGACTAGAGATTGCTTTAGAAGAAGTAGCCTGATTCTAGATAGCTAAACCTGCTTTGTGTGTGAATATGTTTGCAGCATTTACTTATAATGGTATATTTGAAAAAAGATAGATACTGGAAATTCATGGCTATCCAAACATTAATTTTGCTGACACTTTGGCCTTTAGTTAGTGTGTGGTAGAAGAATGGTGGCTGTTACTTTTCTGGTTGATGACTTTGTCTCCTCAAACACATTGCATGTGAATCACTTTCTCACCATGTGTCCCAACCAATCCAGCCAACATCATCTCCTTCCAAATGGGCTGAAATTGGGCAGCCAAATGGAAACTCCTATTCACAGTTTGCGATGAAAAAAACGAATGAAATGCTCCATTAATCATTTACTTTGCCCTTCATTTCCACTGCAATGAAGACTGAGAGGCCACGTTAGCCCATCTGAAAGGCTTAAGCATTTAAGATTGATCTTGAATGGGATAAGACCATCAGTGATATGATACAGGATTACTAAAGGCTTAAATAAATAACTCATGTCTTATAGTTGTGTAAATGTAACAATCAGTCATACATAGTACTTCTAGGTATTGTATTTAAATTTTGTTATTGAAATGCCTCACTGCTGGGAGTTTTGTGTGCTTGCTGAGAAACTTGGTAAGGCTCCTTATTTCGGCTATTCAAGATTTTATTTCACTGCTTATAATGCTGTGAATGTTAACAGTGCTAAGTGAGGCTGGAATTGTTTTTTAATACCTGTAAAACAAAAATACTGCTGCTTTGTGTAGAGTTTCCTCAGTCAGTGTTAGTAGCAGTCTTCTCTGTATGCCAGATGATCCCAGATTGAAATCCCACTTAGATGTATGGAGATCAATTATCTCAACATCTTTACATGGGGTCTGGTGTTTTGCGTGAGATGTTGAGCCATATTCATGCTTGAAGTGCAAATTCTGAAATTACAGGCATGATATATAGAAACTGTAGAGGAATTTAGAGTACAGTGTAATTTATTTTTTTCTTTTGTAATACTTCTTTTACAACCCTTAAAATTAGAAGAGAGCACCTATGGAAACAAGCATTGGTATTCAAAGGACTTTTCATTATAAGTGTCTCCATTAGGTAAATAAATATAAGAGTCATAGCAAAGCAATCTGTTGTTTAGCTGTATAAAATATCAGTGATTTGTGCTTATTGAATTTTAAAATAGCGCAAAAAAAGAGTGAAATTTAGGAAACGGCTATGCAGTTCTTGTCCACTGTTACAAAAAGTTGAGTGATGCATACAAATAGCACTAATTAATTTTTCAGTAGGGAACCAACACGTTGTGCATACTGATTTCTCCAACACTGGCATGAATTTGGTTACTCTACTGCTATACTGGGAACAAGCAGCACTGCTGCAGGGGATTATATTGTGTGTAGAAAGGTGTTTATGCAATCAGCACTTCTTGGATCCACGGTCTCATTGACTGAAAGCATTACAAGTGGGAAAATGTATCATTCTGGTTTTACCAGTTACTTACTTTGAAAATGGATGAAATTGAAAAGCAATCTTCTGATTTTTTACTTTAGGTAAATTAGGTTATGATCAGTCTGTAACAAATGGAAGGATTACCATGGTGCTTGAGTCAGGGTTGATGGCAAGCTCTAGGCAACACTAGTCTTTAAATGAGCTGAACTTGTTCCTTGTCAAGCAACATTTGTCAGTAGAGCAGGTTTAATGTGAGACTTTTAATAACAATAAGACTTTGTGGATTTGTAGAACGCTGTTTAAAGATCTGTGGAGTCTCTTTTGTTTTATTAATGAACAAAGCATAATATTTTTTCTTCTTTTATCAGGTTGCAGTATTCAAGATAATAAGCCTTTAAAAAATCTGAAAGGCTGCAGATGTTAGTACTACTTCTTTGCATTCAACTTTTTAACATGCAGTGAAAAGAAACATTTGTGAAGTTTCTGTACAGTAGGAAGCTGAATGGAGAGAGTAAATTTTCTGGAATGCTTTTACAACAGAAAAATGTGTTAGAATAATAAATGAGTAGTCATGATAGCTAAAACTTCAGGTCATTGAGGCAATGCCTCTGCATATCCATATGGTCTTAACTTACTTTCAGCTTTGGTTGAAGAAGCACGAGAAGGTGGAAAAGCACTGTTAGTGTCAGAGCATAGAGTCTAAACTGTTGGTGCAGGGCTTCTCGTGGTCACAGTCACTTTGCACTTCCCTTTGATATGGCTCTACGTACCCTCCCTAGGGCAAAAGTACAGTCTGCAGAATTAGCAGATGCGTTTCCCGCCTTGCACCAAAGAAAATATTTCAGTAGCTCTTGTACTGAAAAAACAGAACTAATTTAGAGTGGGCATGTTTGTGGCTTTATAAATCGACCATATCATGCTTAAGTCTTTGCAAAATGTCTAAATTACAGTCCGTGGCTTGGCTGCAGTCTCTGGGATGACCAGTCCAGACCTCAAACAACTAGAAAGCTGGTTTTTTTTCCCCTGCCTATGTCAGAGGCCTTTACTCTTCAAACATTAATTCACGTTTCATGGAACAGGGTGACTTGCTGTTGGTCTGTACCACAGCAGACATTTGGATCAAAGACTTGAGGATATTGAGCAGTTCAACCACAGAATGCAACAACAGCACTGTAAAATTTTGGGTACGAGATAATTTTTATAAATTTCACTGAACACAAGCAATATTAGAAATTTAGAGCACGATACAAATGTCAATGTTAACATTTTTACCAGTCTCTAGAAAAATATTGATTTCTAGCTCCCAGCCTTTCTCTGTGCTTCTTTAGAAAGTTCCCTTCACCCGCTGATACAGAATGGTTTGGAATATTTTGAAAATTTCTTTTGTACTTGTCTCTGGCAGTAGCAATTCATCCTGCCAGGCAAAGGGCTCAAACATTGTCACCAAGCTGATATGTTTGGAACATTTGTAAGTACAATGCTTCTGTGAAGCTCTGGAAGCCTCAGGGTATCTGATTTTGCAGCTCCGGTGCTCTAATGCATATCTCAGGCCATTTTAATGGGGAGAGACCTTTCTCCAGCTGCAAAATTTGAGCCAATCTGAGGATTATCTAAGTGTTTCTAATGATTTTTCAGCCCTACTTACTTTGTGAAAAAACACCCAACTAACAGGCTTACTGTATAATATCACATTTCTTGTTCTGCTTTAGCAGATTTTGGGTGCATTACATGATTAAATGACTCATTCACTCCTTACACTACTCAGAGTGCAAACTGCAAACTGTTCTGTGCTGGTGGGGCAGTTTCTCCTGATGTAAATAAAGGTTGGGGGAAGAGCAAGGTTCAAGTCCCACCTTGAAGAGACAACAAAACATTATTGGTGCTTTTTGATTGGACTGTTTTAACATTAGAATGATACAAACCCAGTGTAGCATAATTTTTGTCTAAAAGAGGAAAGGGAAAGCACTCCAGACAACCCAAAAAAAAATTCATTGTCAGATGATAACGGTGGGATAAGGTAACACTCTTGAAAGTGATATTTTGTTGTTAATGCTAGAGTTTTAGTAGAGGTATTGAACTTAAAGTAATCTCAAGAATTCATGTCTGTTTTATAAAACAATTTTATTTTCTCCCAAAGCTTTTGATGAAAATAATTATTATAGTCAGGTAAAGGAGGGTACCATTTAGGAGAAAGAGGCAGGTTTTGTCAATTCTCACTGGACCAGCCATGAAAGTGTGCAGAACAAAGGATTCATTACAAAAGAAGTGAATCTGTGGCCTGGTGGTTGCCCCACTTCCTGCCCCTCCCTGATTGAGCTGTATTGGTGTTTTTATGCCCCAGTACATCTTCTGATACTATGTTTTACACCTCCCCTGCCTGTGAAATCCTGCTGCTACCTGACAGTGTGTTCTATATGCTGCACAGACGAGTCTTTGTGTAGAATGAATCCCTCTAATGCCTTTTGTGGACAGCTTTTCCCCTCCTTTCACAACATGTCTCCTTTTATTAAGGATGGCACTGACTCAGACTGTCTGATCTGTTCCTTTCAGACTTTTGTCACTTAGATTCTTCTCCCAGTGTCTTGTGGTCTTGTGGCAGATGATTATTGAGGTTATTATTATTATTTTTTTTTAAATTGTAACCTAGGCTTTGAAGTTTGAATTTCTCTACGGAGTCTAGTAGAATATCTGAAATACCTATCTCACCACGTCTCTGTATTTCTAAGTCATTAACGATTTTATTATTGCTTCTGTTTCTCTTAACTTTAGGTTTATATTGTCAGTAATTTTAAAAAGAATTTTAGCTTTCTTCTGAGGCTTTAATATTGACCATTTTTAGTTTCAAGCTACTATTCCTTTTTGGTGTCTGTCTCTTCCCCACTGTAAATAATCCCTTGCCAGGAGGAATTATTCTTGAAAAGTGTACTCTCACCTTTCCTGCCAGGTATAAAGTAAGCATTCTCACTCCCCCTCCTCTGGGCTTTATCTTTACAACCCATTCATTGTTTTGCTTTCCTGCTTCAGATTTTCTCTAATTTATTAATGCCCTTTTTGTAGTAAGTCCCCAAACTGGCATGCAGTACTTTAAAGCACAGGTGTTAAATAATGTATTTGCTATGAATAATTCAGTCTGCACTCTGTTAATGAACGATCCTGCCTCCACAGAAGCATCCATTGTTCATAAGCATGTGCCAAATTGTTTGTGCAAACAAATGTCAGATGATGTGATCTTGAATAGTTCAGCTGTTTGGTTTTGGTGGTATAAGACTGTTAACATAAGGTCTTGTCTTAGCATAGTCTTCCTTAATTAAACCAGGGCAAAGGGCTTAAGACTTAGGAGGACTTTAACCTGCTTTGAATGTTGGTAGTGTTACGGGTTCAGGTCATCAGCTCATTTCATCAATAGAATCTATGCTCTTCGTCCATCACAAATGTGAGATGAGTTTTTTGTCTCCCTTTTAGATAAGTTTATTCCAAGGCCCTGAGTACACCTGTTACTGCTCAGCACATATATCTTGCTTATATAGCACATATATTCTTGCTTGCGTGTGTAAACTTAATTTCCCTTCAGTGTGTTCCTACGCAGCTTCAGCTAAATTGAAATAAATACATGGCTTAAGCTGAAATGAGAGCAGATAAAAACACCTTGCAGAAGTGCAATGAAATTCTGCAATCCAGTCCTGTCCATGTGCCTGGATTTCAAGAGTGAAATTTGTTAGTGTAAGAAAATATAATTATAGAGAGCCATTCAGTTCAAAGAAACCAAGTTAGGCCTGCTAAAACAGGCAACTACAGGTTAATACCAGAATCCTTCATCTCTTCCGATACTCATAATTGTAATCCTGTTCAAAGAACTAAAGCAGAAGCAACATGTAACAAGCACAGTCTTTCACAGATTGTCAAGAGTAAAATTTGGAGTGGTTTCATTCATGATTTTATCATTTTTTTAATACAAGATTTTAAAAAATTATGTATCTGGGACCTCATCATTTGTCAGTGGAGGATAACAATGAAGGATAACAGTGCATTACAGTTTCAGTTATTAATCTGCTTGCCACAATCTGTAGGACTGGAGACATGGAGACAATTTTGACAGGGGCATTGAATCTTGTTACAAGAATATTCTAGGAAAATATCACTTAAAATTATTTAATGAGCAATTTGTTATTTTGACTTCATATTCCATAGTATAGTTGCCTGCACTGTAAGGCGGTGTGTCAAGACCATCATCCTCTTCTCTGCTCTGCTGTATGCCTCAGGTTGGGGGATACAGATAATGGAGTGATACAGATGCACAATCATACTGACATTCCATACTAGTTTAGCTCTGTGTTTGTTTGTATTTTTTTAATTCAGCCACTCTTTTTAGATTTAAACGTTAAACTGTACGTTTAAAACAGTCTCGCAGCGTGTAATATATCTGACTTTAGAGATAAAGTATCTCTAATACTGAGGAGAAAAGGCAGCAGTCTTTTTCCTGAATGTTAGATTTCAGCTAGGCAAACCACTTGTAATTCTTCTATCTGCAAATTGAAGTGTGTCCCTGTTTGAGGCAAAATTCAGAGGAACGTCCGAATTTGAACGTCCTCTCTTAGACGGCAGGTTACAGCCACCCCTCCCCCACCAGGTTTGGGAAATATTCCTCGGAGGAAATTAAAACAAACCTATTTATTTAACAAACACACAGGAGAAAAATAAAAATGCTAAATAATAAAACCTCTTGCTGTGGAGAGAAACCTGGGAAGATTTTAAAGTCCTTCTGTGGGTGTGGTCTCTCTCCCCCCCTCTTTGGAGCTGGGGCCTCGGTGGAAAGTTCTCCAGGATGATGTTTTGATGTTGTTGCACAGTTCCAGAAGAAAAGCCAAAGTCCTAGAGAGACGAAGGAGTTTAACTCTCCATCTCTCTCTTCTGAGAAAAAGAGCCAAGAGCTGGGAAAAGCCGGAAGGTGCTTTTTCTCCGTTCTCCAGCAGCAGAAGCACGCAGAGCAGATAGAGTGACCTTGGAGCACAGAACTGCTTTGAAAAGTTTGTCCTGCTTTTTTTTTTCCTTTTCTCTTGCACCCAATTTTGAAGGCACAGAAAGGCAAAGAATAATATCTGGACATAGAATTGTGATAGGGGATACAACATCATAAAATCACCCCAAGACAAGGTGTCATTCTGGTCTTGGTTGCTACCTCTGATTTTAGGGCTTCTCAACTAATGACTCTATCTCATCATGGATTTCAAAAGTAGTAGAAAAATTCTATCCCATTCCTCATGAACTGTTATAGAAAATGGTATTTCTTTGACTGATGGGATGATTTTGACTTCTAATAAAAAAATGGATTGCAGCCATAAGTATGAACTCTCTATTTCCAATTCCCATAAGTGCTCTTCATTGTTGAGGAGCATTGTTAAGGACATGAGATCTGAAAGAAGATTTAGGAAGGAGGGCTATAATTCAGAATTAATAGAGTATCTGGAGTTATATCAAGGTATTTGATTGACTGGTGTACAACATTACTTCTTAAGAGTTCATTTAAAACACATTGGTCAAAATAACCACATGTCCATCACATTTAATTTCTTTTATGACAGCAATAAAGTGAGTACAAATAATTTTTGTGGAATCTATTGTCAGCAAAGGTTAAACATCCTAAGAAGTACCTTGTGTCTCAATTATTGTGCCTGAAAGAGGTGTGGATAGCTTAAAACTTTTAAAAAGTGTTGACAAGTACACAAAAGTCTTCTCTCAGCCATAAAGATGAAAAACCGTATCAACAAGAAGTGGGATGGCGTATAAAGAGCTATTCACATTTGGAACAAGGAATAACTGAGACCTGTTCTACAAATAGTTCCTGGGAAACTTTAGGTCGGTGTAATGAAGAGCAAGCACGTCAACACTGAATTTTAGCACAAAAGGGTATCTTGGCTTTATCATGATTTGGCAACTAGAGAAAAGCACAGAAAGTTGCACAAGAAAAAAGGGGAAACTTTAAAGGATTGAGAGATGTCAGAAGTAAAACAGAGAGCAACATAAAAAAGCCCCAATAGAACACTTCAAAGATTTGCTTTAGCATATGTGTGGTGGCATGCAGCTCCCAGCACACCAGAATTCAGCTTTTTTTTTTTTTTTTTGCCTTTTTTTTTCTTTTTAAAATTGTTTTTGTTGGTGATGATAAAAATACTGTTAATGCATTGATTTGTGAAGAGGATTATTTGGCAAACTGATATAAGTAGCTGACAGCTAATGTAGACTGGCTAATGTACTTGTAGTAAAGTTATTTTCTACTTTTTGCCATTCTGTAGTCCCTGTGGAGTGTGATTCAGTGTCATTTGGAGAACCTTTCAAGGGCAGTTGAACATGGACTTTCAAATGTGAAATGACATTAATGCAAGATTTTTCCTCTAATAAGAGAGAGTATTTACCTAACACCTCATGATTATCTTTTAAAGGCCTACGGACATAAGGGTTATTTTCAGAACATATATTTGAATTTTGTACCGATTATGTTAAGTAATAATGAATTGACATTAACAAATAGTAGCATATTCTGTAGGAAAACACATATATCCTTTTTTTCACCTGTAAAATAATATATTCTAAAAGGTAAGCAAAATGAATCTTCCAGATTAGATGGATGTTAAGAACCCAGCTCAGGAAAGCATTCAGAAGAGTTTAGGCATGATCTCCTTAGTTTTCAGTGTTTTAAAAGTCATAATCAAACTAACAACAAAACCCATTCAATCCTCCTAGAATTGTGTGCTCTGAAGGCACCAACAGGCTTTGTTGGCCATGACCCAGCTCTTTGGGGATCATCATGGCCTGAGCCACACCATGGATGGCTGTCTCCAGCTCTGCCACCACACCACATGCGCCTGTCTGGCCATGTGCTCGATGGTCTGGACTCTGACATGAGTTGTTGGCTGGAGCTGAGACCCGGCTCATCACCAGGACATTGCCTTATCCTCTGGACTCACTGGCTGGACCAGGCCACCATCTCCAGCCTGCCCAGCTCACTTCACCTGATGTGCTGCAATGGAACACTGGTCAGTGAAGTTCCTGCCCTGCTGAGAGACCCTTCGCCTTTAGAGACTAGTCACCCCCTGTTGCACCTTAAAAAATTAAGGATAATTCCATCTGTTTTACAGCAGGAATAATTACCTCTCCGTGAATTCAAACAGCACAACCCGGTGTTTCAGTAGTTGCTTTAGGTTCATTCCTGTATAAAACCTGGTGAGGGAGAAAAGGAAAAAAAATACACAAACCATATACTCTGTTGCCTGCATCTGAAAAACAATTTAAAGGGAATGTCCTGTCTGAAAAGCCACTTTTGCTTATACTGGTAATTAACTTCCTGCTGTGAAAAGTGATGTGTGACCTGTTGATTTTTGGAACACAAATGTGAGACCAAGGCGAGATCAACCTATCCAGGGAGAGAGACAACACTGGGCTGAAGACTTTCAGAAGATCATAGTCACAGATTTATTTTCCAATATTGAAACTGCAGTAAGTACAAAATTGTATCTATTATGTGTACACACTGCAGGGTATAGTTGAACTTTTCTCTTTACAGGGTATTTTGCCTCTAAAAACTACCTGGATGGATGAAGGGAGAGGAGTGGATAATGTGTACCTTGACTTCAGCAAGACTTTTGACACTGTCTCTTGTGAAGTCCTTATAGGCAAACTCAAGAAGTGTGGGTTGGATGGCTGGACAGCAGGATGGACTGAAAACTGGCTGAGTGGCAGATCCCAAAGGGTTGTGATCGGTGGCACAGGGTCTAGGTGTCCCTCAGGGTTCTATACTGGGCCCAGTATTTTTAACTTGTTAATCAGTGACTTGGCTGAAGGGGCAGATGCTTCCTCAGCAAGTTTGCTGATGACACAAGGCTGGGAGAAGTGGCCAGTGCCTCAGAGGGCTGTGCAGCCCTTCAGAGTGACCTTGACAGGCTGAAGAGATGGGCAGAGGGGAATCCTCTGAAATTCAGCAAGGGCAAATGCAGGGTCCTGCACCTGGGGAGGAATAACCCCAGGCACCAGCACAGGCTGGGGGCTGACCTGCTGGAAGGCAGCTCTGCTGAGAAGGACCTTGTGTTGATGGTGGACAGCAAGATGTTCATGAGCCAGAAGTGCCCTTGTGGCCAAGAAGGCCAATGGAATCCTTGTTTTTATGCTTTATTCTTATATTCCTTTTTAAAGAAGTGGGAAGTTGGGCACCCAGGACACTGGCACAAGATGCGGTAGAGCTTTTCAGGGAGATGTGGAACTCTTCCTGGATGGATGTACCTGCTGAGCAATGTTGTGGTAGCAGCCTAAATTAATATCTTCTCTCAGCTGTCTCCTTGATTCTCAATGTGTGCTGCCGCTGCCCTAGAAATAACAATCACTGTTATTTTTCTAATGGAATTGTTTTACACTTTGACCAGCTTTCCTTTTTTAGTCATGAGATGGGCACACAAACACCTTCTCAAGCACAGTACTGCCTGCCATGCAAGGGCAGGAATAAGTGGCTGGGACTGAGGAAGATTAGTTAAGCTGCTGTTGTCAGTACTGCTGGTGAGTGTGTAATTGCAGCCTAGCTTCCATTGACTTTCAGCCCCTGTCACTTGTGCTTATAGAAATCTGAATAATTGTGTACAGCTCAGGAATAATTCCTGTTGTAGACTTCCAGAGTATTTGATCTGACTACTTGGCATTTTTAAACTGAAATTCCTGACCTCTTTTTGGTTTATCTGTTTTTAAGTGACCCCCTGAGTCGACAACGTCTTATTTCCTCTACCATGTGAAGACTGAGATGCCTCTGTAATTACTGGCTCACACAAACATTTTGGAGGATCCAAGCTGTTGTAAACAATTGCATTAGATGAGCACTTTCCCTGCACGTGAAACCATGTGCAGTCACTTATCACAGCCTGCTCTCATTTCTCCATCTTCGAAGAACTGAGTTCTTGCAGATAACTGCTGCCTAACAATTCTCAGTCTTCTTTTAGCTCCTTTGTCCCTGCTCCAGAGGGGCCATGATCCACAGTGTAAGAATTCATTCGCATTCATGAACTGAATGTATGAAGTGTGTAACTCAAAGTGAAATTGAAAAGAGGAATATGAATTTTGGAAAAAGGGGAAAAAGCCTTTCACAGTCATTTAATCTCTTTTTGAACTTCATCATTATAAGAGAATACCTAGAAGAATATGTTTCTTTTATTAACCTGAAAACCATATTACTTGAACCTTATATTAAAAGTCATCCTCTTGCTTTCACTGGGGCTATTTAAGAGAGTAACGTGAGTCAGTATAATGTTGTTCATATATTGCTGTACGTAGTATTTTAAATCGTAATTCCAAGGTGTTTGCTTTTGCTTCTGGCATGGCCTGCCTTATGAACATATCCTTTTTATTTT